>VDFB02249972.1:0-57706 GCA_007258455.2 Sequoia sempervirens
TCTACACCACAAGCCTCAAATCCAATAAATTTTTATCCTATCCCTCTTGGTCAAAGATTAGTGAGCTATCAATATTAGGGATACCAATGTCAAGCTCTACATCAAAATGTACAAAGCAATGTCAACCCTCTTGAAAGTTCTCAGTCAAAATCTATAGAAAAGTGTACATTAGCAATAGTTATACTCTCAGAGGAGGTTATTTGGTCCTGAAATATACAAACCACTTGATTTAAAAAAAAAAAAGGGTTACCCACATTCGGTCCATTTGAATGTAACAAATTGTTTGTCAAAACTTAATGGATATAAATCAGAATCAATAGGTGTGCACTTACATCAATTCATTAATTTAGTGGTGAATTGTCAAATTAGTGAAGAGGATGTTATCATGAAACATTTTGTGAGAACATTATAAAATGATGCTAAATATTGGTTTTCTTACTTTCATATGCATGACATAACTTCATGGAATGAACTTGCAACTAAATTCAGCCATCAATTTGAGGAGAAAAATGATGAGTATTTACATACTCAAGAAAGAAGTCAAGGTTACATCATAAAATATTGCATATTCCCCTTAGATGCATCCTTTTTCCTAAGGAGACATGAAGGAGAATCTATATTTTCTTTGTTCAAAAGAATGATGAATATCTATACACAAATACCTATTAATTTTAGGCCTAATGAATATGTATGCATTGAGTTGTTCATGAGAATATATGAGCCTAATTCAATTTATTGGTTTGAGTCATTGAAGCCAACTACTTTTGAGCATGTGTATGAATTGATTTATTGTATTGAATGGATCAAACGTGACCATGCTAGAAATGCTAATAAAGTTACTGCAATAGAAGAGTGAATTAGCAACTAATTTTAGTGCATTTGAGTTCATGAATTGAGAACTTTCGTTGGCACAAAATGGCATGTTCACTTCGGCACCAGATGTTGCACCCAAATTTTTGCCAACTTGGGCATTGACTGTAGCATCATATTTAGTGCTAGAAAATTGGCACAAGCAATAGCACCTCCTTTAGCACCTAGAATAGCACCAAGAAATAGCGCCTAGAATAGCGTTGGGAAATAGCATCAGAAATAGCACCTAAATTAGTGCCCAATTTGGCTTCCAGTTTTGCTTCCATGTCTACTCCCATTTTTACTTCTAGTTTTGCTTCCAGGTTTGCTTCCAATTTTTCTTCTAGGTTTACTTCTAGGTTTGTTTCGATATTTTCTTCTAGGTTTGCTTCCACGTTTGCTTCTAGTTTTGCTTCCAATTTTGCTTCCAGGTTTGCTTCCAATTTTGCTTCCAAGTTTGCTTCCATATTTGCTTCTAGGTTTTCTTCTAGGTTTGCTTTTAGCTTTTCTTCCAGTTTTGCTTCTAGTTTTGCTTCCAGGTTTTCTTTTGATTTTTCTTTTGATTTTGCTTTTGATTTTGCTTCCAATTTTGCTTCCAATTTTTCTTCCAAGTTTTCTTCTAGATTTGCTTCTAGGTTTGCTTCTGGTTTCACTTTTGGTTCTAGTTTTGCTTCTAGTTTTACTTCTAGTTTTGCTTCCAAGTTTGCTTTTAGTTTGGCTTCCAATTTTGCTTCTGGTTTTGCTTCTAGGTTTGCTTCCGATTTCACTTTCAATTTTGCTTCCAATTTTTCTTCCAAGATTTCTTTTGGTTTGCTTCTAGTTTGACTTCCATTATTGCTTCCTTTTTTTCTTCTAAAAATGTTTCTTGTATTTATTCCATTTATTAATTTAATATGTTTTATTTAAATTTAATTGGTTAAATATACCATGCCTCTTAAATAACTCATATGATTATAGAGTAAGTAATTTAATTACTTAACTCATATGATTAAATAACAAGATAATTATTATAACATGATCATCATCTATAATTAAAACAAGTGAGTCAAATATCTATAATTTAATTGAATTTTACAACATCCATCCTGAGCAGTAAATTAAAATCACCATACATAATAAATATCCATCCAAAAATTATCGACCATTTTTAATATATATAAATTGAAAATTCAATATTGATGATATCATCATCATATATAACTAAAAAATGTGAAAGTCAAATATGCTAGTAGATCAATAACATGTCAAAATGATACATGTCCAATTTTTGACATATGCCAAAAATGATATGTGTACAAATGATATAAGTAAATATGATAAATTATGTAACTCAAATTGATACAAGTCAAGATGATACATGTCTAAATGGTAAGTGAATGATACATTTCAATATGATACAACTCAATAATATGGTATTGTAGGCCGTGAAAATGAGAAATATGATAGTAACCATAAAAAGAGGCATCACAACGATATATCAACAATGATCCATGATGCCGTCTATATGATCATGAATGTCACTGGTTACTACTAGCAATTGTCTCATCATCATCATCACCATCATGATCATCATCATCATGATCATCATCGTCATCATGATCATTGTCATCAACCTCGGTGTCTTTCGTATCTACATCGTCATCATCCTTTACCATGTGATCTATACCAACAAAACCAATATTTTTGGATCTATATCATGATGAAAATCATCTTGATCTTTTGGAATACCCGTGTTCTGAAAAAAAAAAAACATTTAAAATGAAAGTTATTATTTATTTCATGCAATAATTTATTTTTCTATTATATATCTAATATTACAACATATGAGATGAAACCATAATCATATTACATCATATCAAAGTGCACATACCATAGTAAAATTTTAAAAAAATTACAGCTAATATGTCATTCCAATGATGTAAAACATGCAACAATTCTAATAAATGTTAGTAAAGATCATAAAAAAAATTGTTATACAATTTAACTATCAACTATAAATTCAATTACATAACCTTAAGTGCCAACCCTCTGCATTTTGTGCTATATATGATTATTTTTTCCTCAAAGATCCTTTGAGAGTTAACTGTTCTATTTATCTTCTTCTCCATATTTCAAAAATGGATATTTTCTAGGACATTTTGGTAGTGTAATATTCTTCAATGCTTCTTTGAGAATTAACTAGTATATATGTCCCCATATTTGAGAGTTAACACTTATGGTTTAGTTTTATGTTTGTAAAAAAACTATGACATGCAACAATACTTGAGCATACAAAGAATAGTTCTTCAGGACATTTTTTACTTTGATTATATTATTTTTAAGTGACCTTTGCATGTATATAGTCATATCATGTTCATGTATGTTAATATAAGGTAGCTATGAAGGTAGTTCAAAGAGATGGCCCTGAACTTTTTCCTTATCTTACAAAGTCTACATTAATAAGAATAGGGATCAAATTTTGAGAGTTTGGTTTAAGTTTGAATTCAAGAAATGAAAAAATTGTGAAGGCTAGAATGGATTTTAATGTATCATTTAGGTTTAGAACTTGCAGTTGTAGATTGGTAACCCAAAAAAATAGAATTATTCATTGCTCCTTGTTGACATTGTAGTTGTGAAGGATAAAGGGCCTCAAAATGCAACTAGGGTTAGCTCCAAAGTATACATCAATGTTGTATACTCATTTAATGACGATGATGAAAATGAGGAGGTGAAACAAAAACCAAAGGCTAAGGTAAATGGAGGAGAATCAGGCATCTTCAAGGCAACCTTACGATATGATACTCATGAGATGACTAAAGAAGAGCAGCACCAACAATACCAAGAAAAACATGCAAGGAAAAAGAATGAGGAGGCTACAAGAAGATTTGTTGCAAGGGGCATTGGTACAGGAAATGGAAATGGCTTTTCCAAGCCATCCACTAAGATGGTTTCCTACAAAAATGTGGATGATGTCCCTATTTCTAGAGAGCTCATGATTCAGGTTGATATGAAAAATGATGTTGTTTTGGTACCCATAAATGGCATCATGGTTCCATTTCATGTAGCCACCATCAAGAGTGTTACAATCCAACAAGATGGAGGGAATTCTTATATAAGGATAATTTTCAATGTTCCAGGTACCAACTTTAATTCCAACTACATGCCAACATTGAAATTCCCTAGTAGTATTTATGTTAAGTAAATTTCCTTTAGATCCAAGGATTCAAAGCACATCAACCATGTGGTACAAATGATTAAATACCATAGACAATCTGTAGCAATGAAAGAGTCTAAAAAGGTAGAGAGAGCTACACTGGTGACTTAGGAGAAACTTTAGGTTTCAAGAAAAAATCCAATTAGGTTGGAAGACTTGTGGATCAGGACAACATTTAGTGGAAGAGGAAGAAAGATGACTAGAACTCTAGAGGCCCACCATATCCTACAACCTTTCACACTTCCAAGATACTAGAGACTAAATAAACTCTAGAATTAAGCTTATCAGCTAAACATACATGTTGAATATGTTCATTGGTTAGAATGAGGTGACACTAGAACTGATTTTAGCCCTACAATAAAATGGATTTTCATATGACAAAGGTGTCATTCATAAATGTTCATTTTTCTATTTTTCAAGAAATGTTTCTCCTAGTCTTGATCTTTTTATAGTGAAGCTCTAAGGAAACAACCAACCTATTGTTTCAATGCAATAGTCACTACATTTCTTATGATTCAAGAGGTTGAAAAGAATCCCATGAGATTTTATTTCTCTTGAATCTCAATTCTTGATAAGATCACAACTTGTGAAGTGAGAATAAAAACATTACCATTCTTGAATTTGAATCCACAAAATATTTTTAGTAAAGAACTTAGTAAGACACATAAACACCAGAACACAGGATTAAAACTCAGATATTGAAACTCATAAATATAACTCAGTTGAGAAAAAATAAAAGGAGTGGGGAATGACCACAGTAAAACAAAAAAATGCATAAAAAAGTATATTCATGAATAAAACATAGATACACAATGACAAAACAAAGAAGGGAAACCCACATGCAACATAGACATATAGCTGAGAGAAACTTCATAAATTATGCCATAATAGAAAATCAATGCAATATGATATGATGATCCAAAACCTGGCCCTAGTTTCCCTTATTATACGGGAAGTGACAAGCTATAGGCCCATTCATGAAAAATTGTGTCTTTTCCTAATGCTAGCTAATTTTGATTTGTTAAACATAAAAAAATTAACTTAATGAAACAATAGTAGCCAGCAACACTTGCTCTATTAGTCATCATAGAGAACCCATGACTTTTTTAGGATGTGGTGGGATTCTCTTCTCCATGATGAAGCACCTAATCAACTTACATGTCTTGATGCAAAGTTTCTTTCTCCACACTCAAGGCCCTTTTGTTTCTAGTATTGAACAAGTAAATTTCTAACATATATGCTTGATGTAATCCTCTTTGATGTGAATGTCAATGTTTGAAAAGGAATCTCTCATATTGTACTCTAGATACATGATTCCTTCAAGTTGTTTATGAGCATTATCCAATACCTTTTTCCTCATCATTGATTATCTCAAGTTCTTGTAGTAATATCGCAAACACTCATCCTTCCATTGATCCTTTTCTTTAAGTCCCCCATCATCAAAGAACATAGGAAATGTTCATGTTTTCTCAGAAGTCAATGTGTAATCTCATGTCTGTTAATTCATTACTCAGTGTGGAGTGGTTGTTCATCATTCCTCTATCATTCAAGTCAGAATTAATAAAATCTCAAATCATCAAATTAAATTTTTGTTTGTCCTAATTCCTTTCTGAAACCTCCTTTCTCTCTTCTAATTCCAAATTCTGTATCACATGGATCAGTTATCTATGTGTCAATCAATAATGTAGATTCATTTGGGTTGTAACCTAATATTGAATACATTTTATCACTAGCTTCTTTGATTAGATGCAGTGTTTTATCCCCTTTCTTCCTGAAGCTATCAAACACTATAGTAGAATTAATATCCCAACCAGGAGAAAGAAATAACCCAACTTCTTGAAGTATTTCTCTTCCTCTCTTAGGTGTAATGGATTCTCGTTCCTTATCTACTTCTTTCCTTAACTATTCTAAGGAAATTGCCTCTTGCTTAGGAGTGAAACCCTTCATTCTTTTCCTCACTATTCTACCCTTGTTCTCATAAACAAATGACTTGAATTCTGAAGTTTTGACAAAATCACTATCTAAAACAAATTATTGTCCTGCCCTAACTCTTACATCATCAGAAAGTTCATTCAATGCTTCAAACTTGAAAATGTTATGTTATTTTTGTGGCTCATATTTTGTGAAAATTGGTGCACATATCTATTCAATTTCATCTTCCTCCTCATCACTATCTTCTTCATCCATTTCTCCACTTATGTCAGTATCAACAAAAAACTGACCTCTGGAGTGGGTTGTGAGGGTATGTAACTGAGGTGTTCCATCTCCTCAACATGCATTCTAGAGCCAGTTTCCACATGTTCCTCAAAGATCATAGAAGACACATATCTATTTAGTTCTTCTTCATGATTGATCAATTGTTCAACCCTTTCTAGAAGATCCTATATATGGTTGAATGCCCTTATATATGAAGGATTATTTTTCCTTTTCCAATCCTCAGCTATCACGACCTTATCATATTTGGAAATCCTTTGTATTGTTACAATTTCATCATAATTCCTAATTACATTTTCCATATAGAATTGATGCAAATACCCAGATAACACTTGTGACAACCTTGCTTTATTGATAATTTTTTTTGAATCAAAGCTCTTTCTTTCATTTCCCAATGATAGACTATAATGTGCCAGTTTCTTATCAATCTCCTCATACCCTTCACTAGAGACAACTATAAAGTCCCTGAAGCACAGTATACTTGGCACAATTAACTGATTTGTGTTCCCCTTAAGATGCTTAGCATCTAATTTATTTGATTGCCTTACAATTTCCAAATAAGTTACTCTATCTAGAATAGTTTTTGGTAACAAGTATGGAGCTCATTCAAACCCATATGCTCTAATTATAGTGCAATTAGAATAAGTATACCAATCTACTCAATTTTGGTTCACTTTCCTTCTGGGATCCTTTTTCTTAGGTCTAAGGAACCTTTGTACCTCAGGAGACAAGTTATAATCACATGGATATCCTAACAATTTCAACAAGGGTTTAACAAAATATTCTTCAAAATATTGATAATGGGATCTTTCACGTTTGCTATTCCATATTGATGTCCACATTTGAATTGGTTTAAAGTTTCCATCCTCATCTTTGTCTCTTATCCTTAGCTGCTCTCCCTAAAGCCATCTAGATTTCCTTTCATACAAAATAAAATTCATGAACAAAGAATAATGCTTGAAATTAATATATTCACTATTTTTAAAAAAAATCTTCAATCCTTGATTTAAAACATTGGCTAGGTATCCAGCATAATCAACTGACCTTGCGTTTCTACTTTGTACATCTACTGCTAAGACCATCGAGGCTAATGACATAAGAGGTGGGACCTCCACTCCCAATATGAGTCCTATAGTATAGTATGTATATTGAAAGTATTGCTCAAATAATTCCTCATGAAAGGGAGGATGCTCATTGTGAGAAAATTTTCTAAGTTGATTTCCATCTTCTTTGGGCCTGTGTAGGTGAAACTTTCATTTATTGTAACTAGTATCCATGTGGTGGTATTCTATTATTAGGTCCTTCATTGTGAATGAGAGGTGCATACTACAATCTAATTGGAAAATAGTAGAAATAAAGTCTTTGGAGATGATAATGAACTCATACCCATCATGTAGCTAAATTGATCATCTCCTAGGGTTATATTTGTTAGCTAGTGCTTTGATCAATTCCATGTTGATAAATACATTGGGCACAACTAGTTTTCCTAGGTTCATTCTCTAAGGATTACACATGGGTTGGAACCTATATTGTTTTATGTAGTGATACATGAATAATTCATACCCTCTTTGTGGTGTCTAGACATCCCCTAGGTATTTCTATTTATCCCATAGTTTTTCCATGGAATGATTTAACTGTGCACTCCTCTTAGGCCTTTTCCCCGACCTAGGACACTAGTTTATTAAATCTTGATTCAAGAGTCTAGCCTCTGTTTTTTCCTTTTTAGTCTTTGGTTTCCCATAGCTTTCCTCCATTTTTGTGAGAACCCTAGCTTCTTCTTACAGTTCTTTTTATTTCTAAAAAACCCTCTAACTAGGATTGATATACTTACTTGCATCAACTTGCTTATGTCGACCTTCCTTTTCTCCACTCTCGCTTTCTATGAGCTTCTTCAATTTTTATGATAAAAATATGATCAATCTGAGGTATACTTTGCTTGGATTTGGTTCCACTTGCTCTCATTCTTGTCATCAAGGAGAAAATTTAATTTGAATATCTCCTCAATATCTCAGGATGTCAAATCACTCAAAATTAATCATTATTGTTGTATCAATGGAACCATGATTTTACTCTAGTTGATATCCATATTTCCCATTGAAGCAAATGTATGTCATTTTTTTTCCTTCAAGGCATCGGCAGGATATCAAATGATGTATCCCCAATACCCCTTAATCTCTCTGATATTGTACCTTAGGTGTGTAATTAATCACTTATGACATTCTTTGTGTTATCGGCTCATCAAGGAAACTTTGTTTATATTATTCCAATAGCAATTGTTCCTCTTGACACCCTTTTCTTCTATCAATTCATCGTTGTATTGGGGAAAAAATTATTTTTGTCAGCATGATAGTTTTGTCTCACCAATACCACTGTGTACTTTACTAATAACTATCTTCATCATTCCATTGTATTGGTCCATCGGTGAGACAACATGTCATCTTTCCTTGATATACTTTGGTGTATCTGATATGCTTTCCTTAGGATATTGGGAAGACAACAAGATGTGTTCTGGTGATATTTGTTTCTTACTCTAATAAATCAAACCTTGTTAGCTCTGTATTCCTCGTTTACTTGTTCATTTGGTCACTACTGACTTAAGTCATGACTTAAGTCATTAGCAACATATCTTTACCATCCCCCTTGCATAATTTTTTTGATTTCTCGGTGTTATATCACCCCATTTAATTTTTCCTAAGTTATTATTTTTTAGTTGATTGTGACATTCGCCTCATGGGTTACAATCCCATTAACCTAGTCATGGACCCACTTTCAAAACTAACATTAATTACATGTGAAAAAATCCTACCCATTTGATTTGAAGGTTGCATCTCAGCCGTTGCTTGCAAACCTCACAAGATTTGAATATTGATCTCCAAAATGATGTGAGGTTGGAAAATTTTTGACACATGTGCACTCACAGTGTTAAAGGTAAATCTTGGTCATATATCGCACACCTCACATGACTTAGACAAGTACTCTCCAAAATATTTTGAGGTCTATGGATGATGGACACGTGGACTATTTCGTTTACTTCGGAAAGGAGGTGGACCCCATGGGAGAGGATGATATGGTATCCAGTCAACAAGTTTTCATTGACTAATGAGGTAATGTACGAAGAAAAATAAAATTAAAAACATGTTGACTTGATCTCGAATGTTCTCTATGCCATCTTGGAAAGACATCGATGGCTGGTATTCAAAATTGGAAGAATAGCTAATTGAACCATTTGCTTTGCACAAGTGAGCAATAATGGTGGAAAGGACACCCACAATCACTATTTTTTTTACACTAATGCACATAACAACTTATTTTCCTCACACAATTTAGGATTGCAAGTAAATTCAAAGCCCTTAGGAGATTGTGTGAAGTATTTCAAGCTACAACTCAAACAAATTAGGGTTTCCTATGAACAAAAAAGTCATAAGTCAAATTAAAAGCTTTATCTTTTAAACAATCTTGATTTAAGGTAGGTTTTCACTTCCTTATTTTTTTTATCAACTGAAAATATTGTTCCAGAAATGAACAACAACAAAAGAAATACAAGAAACAAAGTGAACACATAACACCTCAAGATAGGGAAAAAATGTTGAACTTAACAAAATAGATGGAAATATTATACCTTGTTAAGTTGTCCTTTGGTTGGCCCTTGATTTTTTAATTTGTGTATGCTCTTCTTGATGGAAAAAGATGCAAAAATGTGATGCAAGATGGATGAGAAATGGATGAGAATGCTATGGTGAATGAAAAGTGTAAAAATTAGCTAAGTGTGGCTTCAAATGAGAAAATTGCAAGAGTTTTGTTATGGAATGAAAAATTTTCCCAAATGAGATAAAAAGGGGGGTATTTATAGAGGATGTTGAATTCTCTAGAGAATTCAATGGTCGATATTGAGCCACCAAGGCCAAGATGAAGGGCTATGGTGAGTTGAGGATTCATAATCCCTCACATATTGACACGTGGAAGGTGAAGTGGCTTATAAATGGTGATCTATAGATGAGGTGGAAGGAGAGTACATGATGTGGAAGAAGGACGAGTACTTTGCAAGTACTTTGGGGGATGAGAAGAATCTTGGGTGAAAAAATGTGAATTAAAAATTCACATGCTTGGAAGAATCCCATGGACAAGACAAGGTTCCAAAAAGGGAAGCACTTGTGCTCATGTGAATTGATGTGATAAGTCAAAGATTCGGTGGGGAAGAGTTCACATTTGAATTAATGTGATAAGTAAAAGATCACATGGGGAAGAGTCCACCTGTGACTTGATGTGACAAGTCAAATATCACATGGGGAAGAGAAAAATGAATTTAATATTCCTTGGAAGGATAAAAGGAATTAAAAATTCCTTGTGAGGTTGATTAGGCTAGTTAATGAAGGATTAGAGGAGGGTTAGGTGGCTAAGAGAGATTAGAGGCCAACTTGAAAAAGTTGGAGGATGTGACACATCCTAATCAACGATTAGGCATGTGCACATTCCTAATGATGGAATTAGGAGGTTGATGAAGATTAAGGGATGTGACATGTGACTAATTAATTTATTTAATTCATTTGATGAAAAGGTAATTAAAGATGTAAGTTATTTAATTATTTAACTAGATACCTTAGGGATTAGAAGAAATTTAGAGGTATTAATTAAATAATAGTGATATTACTTAATTAATGTGGATAAGGGGATGTTTAGATGAAAAGGGATAAATTTGGACAGATGAAAGTGTCCTAATTTAGGTGTCTACATTTTGTGCCTCTTTGATATGGTGTTATGAAGTGGCATCATTTTAAAGAAGATTAAAACATAGAACCCAAAATAATATGATTAGATAAAAAAAGATGCCCTAGTCATTCAAAGGAGTGACTAGGAAGGAAAAATGATGGGGGTGAAGTTGGAGGTTAGGGATGAAGGATTCCCCCTTGAGAGGACATGTGGGTTTAAGAGAACACGGGTGTGCTCTTGAAATGGATGAGATGATGTGAGAGGAGATGGGGAAGATGATAAAAGGGATGTATAAGAGAAGATGATAAGTGATAAATATATTGAAGGACAAAGGTGATGTTTCCCTAGTCAAGATACAAGCTAAAATGGGAGAGTGATGAAGGATGAATGGATGGAGGGGTATTGTGATAGATGATAGGATGGGGGATACATGCAAGATGATGGAATGGAAAATGAGATGCAATCCTAATGCAATTTTCCATCTTTAGAGCACTGATGTTTTCTATAGTAGAAGACACGATATACGAAGGTATAAATGACCAAGGAAAATTAGTGTCTAATGCATGAAACAAACACAACAAACAAGAAGGCTATCCCAACAACCCAAAGTCGCGATGAACTTGGTCGAGCTAGGTATTGGGATAACCACAAGCATAAGAGGATGCCCCAGGGTAACACAAGACTGCGGAAGTCTTGGTGGGTACTACATAGGACAACTGAGAGGACAACAACAAAGCAAAAAGATCAAGATACACCCCTATGTTGACTATTCAAAGCACACCATGATATGATGGATCAAGGCAACCATGAAAAGTGATGATAGGGAGCTCAACTAATAAACGAAATCTAAAAGCATCAAAATATAATAATCAATTTCAAATGTCATTTTCCATAGGATCAAGGGGATGGATGGGATTGATGAGGTCTATTAGGAAGGATGCATCCTATTGAGACTAATGATGGATACTAAAGTAAAAGATTGATATGACACAGGATATTCAAAACTGATTGGATCTAATGATACAAGTATATCTCATTTCTTATGAACCAACTGGATAAGGGCATAGCTTGATGACATGATGCAAGAGAGACAAGACATGAGACTGACACACCCTAAAGACCTACAGGCTCAGGGGCCAATCAAAGATTAGCCTTGTCTACATGAAAGCGCAGAGCCCTCATAGTTTGATAAAATGCTGATAACTGACCATGGATAAAAGTGCAAAGAGGATGATGGAGACCTCAATGGATGACAGGATGGAGAATAGACAATAAAAGATCCCCAGGGTAGATCAAATGATTGACCTTACCTACGTGAAAGTGCAAGGGAAACATAGTTCGGAAAATCCAAAAACAAACAATGGATAAAGGATGATGCGATAACCATGAGAAGTGGATAAAAAGATGGGACCGATACGATTAGATAGGATAGACCTGTTGGATTGGATAGGATGATGGTGATCACAAAGCTCAGGGATGGGATAGTTATCCAAATCATCAAAATGAATTGGGAGGATGATATGATGGAGAGATGAATGATGAGAACATATAGGAGATGGAAAAGATGTGCAAAATACGAAAAAGTGATGGTGATAAGGTAGACGACATTGGATTACATGTGGAGTAGCCTATAGTTAGATACCAATAACAGGGGATTATGAAACAAGATGAGGATAAAGATAATAGGATGGATAGATAAAGATAAGGATATGGAAAGATGTTAGAATGGATGGATAAAGGGATTTTTAGATGGATAGGAAGATAAGGATGGGTGGATGGAAGAGATTGTTATAATGGATGATATCTCCAAGGACTATGTTATAAAGGGAGATAAGTTCCCCCACTCTAAATATGTCATGTGTTATGAGGTATGAGGGACACAAGATGAGTGGATGGGAAGATAAAGGAGATAATTAGAGGAGGATAGGATGGGTGAATAAGGAATACGATAGAGAATGGATTAAGGGAATGTATACCAAGAGGTGTCTAAAGCATGCATAGATAGGTGCCCCTATTTTGATCAAGATCACAAGAAGGATGGAGGGATGGGAGATAAATGGGATATGATGTTAGGATGGAGAAGATAGGTGGGGTGGAAGGGATGAATGAAGAGGATATATAGCAGGAAGATGGGTGCATAGCTGGAAGCATAGCAGGAAGCATAGCGGATGGAGGGAATGCATATCAAGAAGCTTCCCCCAAGTGTGGAAAATGACAGATGGGGATTTACGCATGACGCCTGTTTGCTAGGTTTTCATCATGGTACTTATCCAAGGTGCTTGTTTGCCAAGTTTTCACTATTGGACGAATTATTTCTGTTTACTATCTTATTTTTTATTATTGTTTTATTTCATTTTATTTTATTGACTTTTCTAGATTTTTTGACTTTTTTGACTTTTTTTTTTGAATTTTTTGACTTTTTTGGATTTTTGGATAGAATGTGGATAAGTGGATTTAGAAGACATGCGATAAAGATATGGATGGAGGAATCAAGCATCAAGTTCCATAGAAGTTATTAAGATCTCGTTTGCAAAGTGATTGTTGGATGTTGGTACAACCTTATTAGGATAAATGGATTATGCAAGAGGATGAATTAGAGGGATTTGATGGAGAAGATGTGTGTGATAATGGATGGGATGTTGGAAAGTATATGGATAGAATGATGGGGTAGGTGTGTGATTGGGTGGTGAGTTTAGGACCAACATTGGCACATGTGGTGGTGTATGTGAAAGGATAGGAAGATTAATGGATGCAGAATGTAGGGATAATGGAGGAGATGGGATAGTGAATTTTGGGACATAAGGACCCAAAACAAATTTACGAGATGGTGAAAGAGAATGATTAGCCTTTGGATTAGAAACTTTGGATATTGTTATAGATTTTTCATTTGAAGGCATTGCATCTTTTTTCTTTGTGATCCACATGGTTTTTATTTTTGTTTTGGTGGGCCTTTGTAGCCTATAGATTTGATTTGGATTTTGGATTTTATTTTTCTTCTCTTCACCATGCCTTTTAAAGGGGACATGGGTAGCTATAGATTCATATGGATGTTTGGATTTGTGCGAACCCTAACCTTGGTACCTACAAAAAAACATGGGTAAACAAGTTAAATAAGGAATTGCAAACCAAAACAAGGATTCCCCATGAAATCCATTTACAATATTCAAATTAGGAAGAAAATAGTGAAGAACACAATTAAAATGACAAAATAAAGATTAAATCCTAATTAGAAAAGCAAACACATGATCCCATGGGGGAATTGGTGCCAATTTGATGTGAAAATTGGCCCTTTCCCAATTCCTATGATGCAAAATTGATGTATTGATGAAGATTTGATCCACTTTCTTGATGTTGAAGAGTGCCCCAAGTTAAAATCTGCAAAAACCTAACTATGACTTAATGATAATGAATGAATTTCAAGAGATATTTGAACATGGTAACTTTTCCTAGATTGTGGATAATGAAATGAGGATATGAGCTCTTTATTTATAGAATTTCCAAGATGGATGAATGTCCAAATTTGAGAAATGTGGGACTAATGTTCATCCAATGGTATGATGCCACTTGTCAAGCTATGAGTGGATGAAGGATGTCCAAGATTTGGGGTTTGTGCCAATAAATGCATAATTTTGAATTTCAAATTTGTTGAAATGACATGCAAGAGGGAAGGGAAAATGCAATAAATGTCCTTTGCGCAATTCAAATTGAGAGAATATTCCAAAAGATGTTTTGTGAGGAAAATAGAGATTTAATAAATGAATTAAATATATTTTCATGTGCAACTTGCATTATCTAGAGGATGGGACATGAGATGAGATTAAATTAATCAAGGTTAATTAATTTAATGAGAGAGGTTAGATGATGTGACCTATTTGACTCAAATTTATAGATTTATTTAAATCAAATAAGAGAAGAATATGACAAAAAATTAATTAAATAAGGATTTTGATTTATTTAATTAAAAAGAGATGGTGTTAGATTAAATCCAATAAGGTTTTAATTTATTAAATAGAATTTAGAGATTTAATCAAATAAACTAATTATTTAATTAGATCAGATGGATTGATTTAATTAACAGGAGAGAGTGACTTAATTAGATAAAATGATTTATTTAATTAAGAGAGGAATACTGATGAATTTAATCAGATAAGGAGGTTTGATTAAATGGTTAAATCAAGGGATGATTCAGGAAGAAATGATGATAGTACTCAGAATTAGGTGCACAATGTTAATCAGTATATTTTACGTGTCTACATTTTGCCCCTCTTTGAAGCAATGCACTCGTTGTGTTGGTTCAAAGAATAAATGATCTCGATCAAAGCCAAAAAAAATTGATATTTAAAAACTTTCCCCACTGCTTCCTGGAAAAAGAAAATATGCCAATATAATGCCCCCTTGAGAGATCAGATGAAAATTCCAATTTTTGGGTGATCTCACAAAAAAAGGTGACAAAGTACCCGATAGGTCGGAAAGGGCTCCAAGAGACTAAAAACATGTCTAAACACAATAAAATGATAAAAAACAAGCTTCAAATAGACAAAAATAGGTTTGGGGGTCCAAAACCCTAGCAAGATAGCCAAACAGGGTGAAAAACCCTAATTTTTAAGCTTAAAAGGGGCTCAAGGGGTCACTTTCAAGCCATTTTCACACACCTCCCCTACACATCACTGATCAAGTTCAGACTTACCAACGGCCACCTAGCATCGAAGCACTAGTATGTGGTCCTTACCCAAGCTTCATCTTTTCATTTAATGCCTTATTTAATGCTTTAAATGAGCGGCTTGCCTCCAGCGGTGCTATATAGCGATGCTCGGCATTTCAAATTGCATCGCACGGTGATGTTTTACACCACAATAGTACAATTTGGAGTTTAAAAACTCTAACACTAGGCTCGGGCTTGACTAGTCAGTTTTGATAAAGTGTGCTGCAGTGGCGCCCATTTCACAAAAAATTATGATGTTGGAAGGGAAAGCGCGTTGCAACAGTGCCATTTGGCTCTTTCTAGGTTCTAGCGTCGAAGTTTGAGAAAATCAAACTATGATGTCATCACAAACTACATCGCTGGGGAAGTTTTTGGAGCATTCGACCAGAAATTTTTCAAAATTTTTAACATGTTGACCTTCCTTGATGCAGGATGTGGTGAGGGAGCTCTACTCTTAGGAGCACCAATCACAAGATTTTTCTAGCATCTTCCGAGACCTGAGCGACTGGGACCAGGATCAACTTGGGGTTGTGGGGTTTTGGAATGTTGCATATGCAATGCCTATGTGAACTCACCTAGGGATGTTGTCAGAACTGGCAAAGAGGTGGCACAGTGAGACGACCTCATTTCATCTCCCCACTGGCAAGGCCACCGTCACTCTGGAGGATGTTTGGCATATTTTATGATTACCGATTCATGGCTGATGGGTGATTTTTGATATGGATGAGGGGCGCGAGGCCTGATGTATAGTCCTCACCACACGGGACATCATCTTCAGTGAGGGATAGATAGAGTTGGAGTGATATAGTGTCATAGCACCTCCCTACCACTGGGCGGTTGTAGCCATCATCTTGAGTCTTGTTGCCCTAGAAAAATGAGGGCAATATTTTAGTCCTAGCTGGGGATCATGTTGGGAGTGGATGGTTTGAGACAGGCCAACTCGTTTCACATGGGGGCATGTTCTTCTTGCTTCACTTTACAGAGATCTCCATGAGTACATGTACATGGATGGTAGAGTGCTGGGGGATGGAGTGACTTTACTTCATGTCTGGGCGTGAGAGCACATTTGTGTGCTACATCCACATGTTGTTCTAGTTTCGATGGGGGCAGATGATCCCCTTGTGGCATGATACAAAGGCAGTGTGTCCTTTACACACAGTGGTGAGCACAGGATCCCCTACTAGAGGCAGGTCTTGGATGAGATGCTAATTTTTTACTTGGAGACCATACCTTGGTCAGCCTAGATAGGCCAACAATGTTGATCAGCTCTTTTATTGCCTCCAGGACTGGTACATGCAGGGGTGAGATCATACTATGATCAAGAGGTACCTGCCTAGGTGCATGTAGCATCAGTTTGGAAAGTCGCAAGATCGGCCTGATGACACCTATGTAGCCGTCTTTGTTGGTAGCATGACACAGGTGTCATGGGGACAGTACATTCCTGCCTCAGTGGTAGTAGATAGTTTCAGATAGCTGGTAGCCCTACCATGGGCTTATGATCAGGGCTTAGTGGATCTAAGCACCACTTAGGCCTACAGGGACTAGTTCTGACCTACACTTTGGCTGACTATTCCAGGTGAGGACCCAGATCTACACATAGTTAGAGGTAGAGGGTGAGGATGAGGACAAGGACGAGGATAGAGGTTTGAGATTTGATAGGTTCCACCAGTTGCACCTCCAATCCCGCCAGGTCATGGGGATGTACCGATGTAGGATCAGTAGTAGGAGCCACCAGTTCCACCGCCACAAGCTGAGGGTGAGGATCAGGCTCATGTGCAGCCACAAGTATAACCAGCAGGAGAGGAAGATGCTTGATACAACTTAATTGCATAGCTACAAGCCCAGGTTTAGGCAGTGACTACCAAGAGAGATTAGGCAAGGAATGAGAGAGAGCAGCTCAAAGCAAAGAGAGATCAGGCTGTGCAATAGAGGCAGGCTACAAAGCTATAGGAAGCTACTGAGTTAGGTCAGAGGTAGTAGATAGAGAGTATCATAGCCTCCTCCTCCCAGGGTAAAGTCTCAATGCGATCCTACAGGGATGCTATCCAAGAGGCAGAGTATTATCGATGATCTTATCATGAGGCCATACCCAGGGCAGAGTGGGTCCCAAAGTATTCAGAGTAGGCCAGCCATAGACCAGCAGAGGGTCATGGTGATAGGGGCGAGGGTAGCATTCATAGGGATCGAGCCTGATTGAGATGATATGATACTTTTTGTGCCTTATGGGCTCATTTTTGATAGCTCGATGGGCCTTTTGTACTAATTGACATATATGTACAGTGATCTAATTTATTCTTTGTACTATGACAGTGACAATATTCATGATATATATGAGTTGATGATGATTTTGATGCAATGCACCATGTTCTCTTTTATGCATGGATGGTTTATTTCTATATGCTTTGCAATGATGTCCTTATGGATGTCTTTATTTCTGATGATGCATGCATTATGATTATGACTAATAGATCTATATTATGTTACCCTATGATATGCAAATGTGATGATCTATTTATGATAATGCAAATGCGATGGTCTAATTTGTAAAATGATATGATACATTGTGCACATGCGAAATGATATGTAAATTTTTCTTATGAAATGTTAATGAATGGATGCATATATGAATTTTGTATGTTTATGCCTATGTGGAATGATTTATGCAATGAATATTTTATGAGATGATTATGGAATATGAAATATGAAATGTGATGGTCGTGATATGATGCAAATGAGATGGTTTATTTATGATGCTTAGAATAACAAATATTATTATCCTAAACATATTAAATAATGATGTAATGTATGTGATGCAATGGCATGTTAATGCAAAGTGGTATGATGATGCGTGATGTAATATAAATGTAATGTGATGATATGATGTTATGATGTTATGCATGTATGCATAATGAATTAGATGCTTGCAAAAATGATTATTAAATGCTTCCGTAGATGCTATATGATGATTTATATGATAGATGGTAATATGAAATGGTTATGAAATGCAAATGAATCTTTATGCAATGATTGATATAATGTCGTGAGATGCAATGTAAGTGGTGAAATGCACTACATGGATGCACCTATCTATGAAGAATATTTATGATAACCTATTTATATGATGATTAAAATGCAATGTGTATGTTTCCTATATGGTATGTTTATGCAATATGCTAATGAGTTGTGGATGCAGGATCGATGGAGATGATGGTGATAATGATCAACTATCATAGTACCTTGTTAGTGCAGTTATTAAGAAAAGAAGAAGTCATTTCAATAAGACATAAGATGATGCAAATGCAAATAATGATTGATGAGCTTAAAATATGTTCATAATTTGATGATATGATAAACTTTTAATGTCTTCACTTTTGATATTTCATGGCTGTTTAAACTTTGTTGAAACCTTTTATTGGGATATCCTGTAGCAAGATACTTTTATATTCCTGTAGCTTTTTGTGTTGACTTGATTGCATTTATTGCCCTGTTGACTCCCGAAAATGACTGGTATATCGTATACAGTTTTTGAATGATGAAGTAAATTTAAATGTGTGATTAATGAATAGATATCATGTATGTGCCATGCGCCTTTTCTTTCGCCTGTTACCTTTTGTTTCGCAGGTTGTTGAAGAATGATCGAGTCAAGCGCAGCTGATCTTGGCCTTGCAGTAAAGTCCATTTCCTGCACGACTACGAGGAAGCTCCGATGAAGACTCGTTGACCGAAGCCATTGGGAAAGATTTTAATAACAAGTCAATCTGGAAAGAGTGGAGCGCTAGATTCTCTCTGGATCGGGTTGAGCACATAAATTCATATATGAAGTTTGTTCGTTGATTCTGGGATACATGTTACTTCCACGACTTTCTTTGATTAAGTTAGTTAGTTAGTTGTTCTTCTAATTTAAAAATAAGTTACTCCTCCTGTGCGAGAGAGAGAGAAGATAGATGGTGAAATAGATGATAGTTAGAGTAAGATAGAAACAGAGTAGCAGATATCATGTAAGAATCAATATGATAATGAATGACAAAATATATTTGACCAGAGATAGAGTTTGCTGTTAGTTTCCATATCAACAAAACAATGTATATCATTTTGTTCTTATGAATAAAAGTTCAATGAAGTTCTGAGTTCAACATCTGCATAATCAGTAGATGCTTGCTAAGGGGGCCCATTTAGTAAGTATCTGTAGCTAGTTAGTTAGTTGTTCTTTTCTGTTGCTCTTCAGTTAGCTTTCATCTTTGAAGTTTTCATGCAAAATCAGTCTTATAGTGCTCCTGCAGCATAGAGAGTCCATCCCTGTGATTGTTCCTGCAACATAAGGCCAGTTCATGGTTTGTGTTTCAGTCATAGTTATGGTTTTTATCATAGTTGAGTTAAAGAATTTTGTATTACCGATCTGTGGTTTAGATAGAATTTCTTTCCAGTATGTATTTTCGCTAAGATTTGATTGAAACTAATTCCTAGTGCATATTTTTTGCTGCGCCATTTAAAGTAAATGTCCCCTAGTTTGACAAGTAAATGAACGTCCATATAGAGAGATATTAGTCACTTGTCGGAATGTCCAATTCCCAGGAAAGGTTTTACTGAGATTTTCATATCCTTTTGTGGGTGTGACTATTTTTTGGCACCGTTGCTGAGGATGGTGTCCAGCTAGGAGTTTGTCAGAAGTCATTTTTAGCACTAGTTTAGCTTGTTAGTAAATTTTCTAGATCCTTTAAGCCACTATTCACCATATTGCATGCATATAAGAAGAAGAGATGCACTGGGAAGGTTCCTCCCTGAAAATCTATTTATTGAACTACCATTTTACCTAGCTAATAACGAACCTAAGGACAATCCATTCACTCTGTTATTTCAGCAACCAGACATGGCAAATAATCCACCTAATAATCCACCTAATAATCCACCTCCTGCATTTGAGTTTCCCATTGTTCCTCAACGAGATATAGATAATCTTAAAAACATCCCCTCTTCTTTGCTTCCAAAGTTTTATGGCCTGGTCATAGAGGACCCAGAAACCTTTCTGTTTGAATTTGATGTCCTCTGCCGCAATTATGACTATAACACAGATGCTCACAAACTGAAGCTATTTCCTTCCACCTTGAAGGAAGGAGCTCTCAGGTGGTTCATGAGTCTCAGAAGAGGTGTTGTAGATAGTTGGGCAGCCATGCAGACCAAATTCCTTGAAAAGTATAAGGAATATTGTAAGAGCACCAGCAAAGGTGATGACATATTCCAAATTCAGCAGAAGGATGATGAGAGCCTGAAAGATTATGTATCCAGATTTTTGTTCGCACTAAAGAGGAACTCAAACCATACTCTCAATGAGGACTCTCAGAAACTACTCTTTCTAAGGGGAATCAGTTATGCCTGTATAGACGCCCTGGACTTGATGGGAGGAGGTGATATCACCCAACTGCCTTGGGATGATATAAAGAAAATATGCCTTAACTACTCTCGAGCAATAGTCAAGAAAGGTCGAGGTCATCATACTACCACGGGAAAGTCTTTTTTTGGTGGAGTCTCTCAGAAGGAGATCACAAATTTGCTATCTGATTTCAAGCAGAACATCATTAATAATATGGCTACACAACTAGATACCATGCAAGCTCGGAGGAAACATGAGGAGGCTAAGACAGTTTTGGCTAAGTTATGTCCATACTGCAGACAAAAGAAGCGTGATTGCAGATGCAAGATGGTGGCTAATTTGGAAGCCAGACAACTGCCTATTGACTTCAAGCCAGTAGAAGGTGATGATGATCAAGTGTTCTTTGTTGCACAAAGGAGACCATGGGCCCAAAGACAAGGTATGCCTTAAGATCCTTTAACTTTTGGTAATCCTTATTCTGGCTATAATAATCAATGGCAACATGCATATGGACCACCACCATCCTGGAATCTGCCTCAACCTAGTTGGCCTAATTATCAGACCCCACAATGGAAATCTCCTCAAGGAGGTTGGCAATAGCCACAAGGGCAATGGACCCCACCTTCAGGAAATTGGCAGCAAAATCCTCAATGGAGAGGCCCTCAGCAATGGCAAAATTAGTCCTCTGGATTCCTGCAGCTTCCACAGCCACAACCATAGGCCCTTATGCCACCTCCTACACCAACTGCCACAAATCCTGGACCTCCGAAGCAAACACCTATGCCTGCCCAGCCGTTGCCCAATCCCAATAATAAGCAACAGCAGCAGCCTCAACAGCCTGTATATCTTTCTGAGGCCAACCAATATCAAGCTTATGCCTTGAACATTAATAACATCCATTTGAGTTCTGGAACCACTTTACCTGCTCCGAAACCACCTCTGATTACTGAAATACCATATTCTCCCCTTGAAGAATTTGATGTACCTGTTATTCCTGCTGAGCATATACCCATAACTGATACAGTTTCTAAGGAGCCTATTTTGCAAAACCAAGATAATCCACCTTTTCCTCAGAGGTTGCAAAGTACTGTATCTAAATCCATGGAAGAACCCACTATTGACATCCTGGATTAGCTCAAGAATGTGCAAATTCAAATCCCTTTATTTCAGGCTATTAAAGATATTCCCATTTTTGGAAAAGCTATTAAAGAGGCATGTTTGAAGAAGCCTGGGCGGAAGAAAAAGGATCCTCAAAAAATTCATGTCTTAGGGAAATTGGCTGATATAATGTTGGGAAATGTAGTTATTCCAAAGTATATTGACTCTAGAAGTCATGTGGTGCAGATACATATAAATGGTCAAGTTGTAAAAAATGTTTTGATTGATTTAGGTGCTGCTATTAATGTCATGACAAAACATACTATGGACTCCTTGAACATTTCAGACATTAGGTTTACACCTACAGTTTTGCAGCTTGTAGATAGCTCCACAGTTAAACCTGATGGGATAGTAGAAGATGTAATTGTCACTCTTGAATCTTGGGAGTATCCTGCTGATTTCACAATATTATCAATAAAGGCAACTTTAGGAGGATATCCAGTTATCCTTGGTAGACCATGGTTAGCAACTGTAGATGTTTTTATAGGATGCCATTCTGGAGATATGACTATCTCTGATGGACAGTCCACAAAGAAATTGGCTTTGTATCCGCCTGCTAAACCTCAACCAGATTTGTCCCAACCTATTTGGCTAGATGTGGGGGAAGAAATTGAAGAAGCCAATTCTTTGGCTCAATTAATGATGGTTCGAAATGATCCATTCTCACAACTTCAGAGTGAGGATGCTTTATTGTTCCAAATTCTACAGTACAATGTTGATACGGGTAATTCATCAGATCCAAATGGTACTCATTTACAATGTTTCCTACAGCAACCAGATTCTGAAAGCTCACTGCCTAAACTTCCAGTAATTTTTCATAATTTACTTCTACAAGAGGTACAAACATCACCCATAGATTCTATGAGTAATCTCACTAAGCAGATAGAATTATCTCCAGATCATTGTTTGAATGTCAATAGCAAGCTGCTACAGTCTCAAGAGGCTGACTTATTAAAAATGTTACAAGAATAGCATAAGGCTTTTGCATGGGAATATGGGGACATGCAAGGAATAGATCCTTGAGTTTGTACTCATAGAATATATATCAAAGAAGACTGTGCATTGGTTAGACAACCTCAAAGAAGATTAAATCTAGCACTTATAGAAATAGTTAAAGGAGAGCTTCAAAAGTTGCTTGATGCTAGTTTTATTTGTCCAATCTCTGATAGTCAATGGGTTTCTCCATTAGTCATTGTTCCAAAAAAAAGTGGAAAATGGAGAGTGTGTGTAGATTACAGAGAGTTGAACAGTGCTACTAAAAAAGATCATTTTACATTACCTTTTGTAGACCAAGTACTAGACTCACTGTCTGGAAAAATATATTTTTCCTTCTTGGATGGTTACAGTGGATACAACCAAATAAAAATTGCCCCTAAAGATCAAGACAATACCACTTTTACCTATCCATGGGGAACATTTGCTTATTCGGTCTTGCCTTTTGGCCTATGCAATGTACCAGCAACATTAGAGAGCAGTCATTAGTATCTTTACTGATATATCTCATGAATGTATGGGGATTTACATGGATGATTTCACTACCTATGGAGTCACATTTGAAGAAGCACTGGTCAATTTAGAAAAGGTATTGAAAAGGTGTAGAGAGAAAATTATCTTTAAACAAAGAGAAGTGTTTTCTAATGATGGAAGAAGTTATTGTTCTAGGTCATCATGTTTCAAAGAATGGAATTCAGGTTGACCCTGCTAAAATTATAGTTATTCAGAGTTTACAAACTCCTGCAAAACAAAAAGATGTCAGAAGTTTTCTTGGTCATGCACGTTATTATAGAAGATTTATAAAATATTTCAGTAAAATTTTCAGCCCACTTTATGCCTTGTTAACAAAGGATTCCCAATTTGAGTGGACAGAGGCATGTGAAAAATCCTTCCTACAACTAAAGGACCTGCTTACTAAAGCCCCTGTTCTTCAAAGACCAAAATGGAATTTTCCTTTTCATATACATGCTGATGCTTCTGATTTTGGCATAGGAGCAGTTCTGGGTCAAAAAGAAAATTCAATCGAACATGCTATTTATTTCATCAGCAAGAACCTTCAAGGTCCTGAGCTTAACTATACTGTTACAGAAAAGGAATTGCTTGCAGTAGTGTATGCTCTGAATAAATTTAGGCATTATGTCACAAGTTATTAGATATTTGTTCATACTGACCATGCCGCAATCAAGTACTTGATGAACAAACCTGCCATCTCTGGTAGATTGGCACGGTGGCTCCTGTTGTTACAAGAGTTTGACATCACAATAATTGACAAACTAGGAAGAGCTAATGTTGTAGCTGACTTTTTATCAAGATTGTAATCAGCTACACCTGAAGAACATGAGGTCATTGATGATAGGTTCCTAGATGAACACTTGTTTTCCATTGCTACACAGACTCCATGGTATGTAGATATTGCCAACTATCTAGCAGCAAACAGAATACCATACCACTTTTCTCCAAAAGAAAAGAAGTTAATTGAGAAAAGTTTTAATTTTTCCTGGATTGCAAATAGTTTGTTTTATACTGGACCTGATCAAGTAATGCGAAGATGTGTAAGAGAAGATGAGACTTATGATATCTTGCATGCTTGCCATGATGAACCATGTGGAGGACATTTTGCAGCAAAAAGAACAGCAATGAAGGTTCTTACAACAGGGTACTACTGGCCAACACTACACAAGGATGTTGTAGCCTATATAAGGAAGTGTGACAGATGCCAGCGAATGGGAAGACCAACTAAGTCTGATGAAATGCCACTATATCTGCAAGTCATAGTCACCCCTTTTGATAAATGGGGGATGGATTTTGTGGGACCAATTGATCCACCATCAAATGGAAAGTCATACATTCTAGTTTGCATAGACTATGTAACAAAATGGGTCGAGGTAAAAGCTATGAATCATGCCCGAGATAATAAAGTTGTTAAATTTATGTATGAACAAATTTTCACAAGATTTGGAGTTCCCAGATAGCTTGTAACTGATCAAGGAGCTAAGTTTACGTCAAATTTGATCACTACACTTATGAATGACTATAATATCAAACATAAGAAGTCTAGCCACTACCACCCTCAAGCCAGTGGTCAGGCAGAGGTAACCAACAGGGAAATTGAGGTGATCCTCACAAAGACAATGCAGATTCATAAGAAAGACTAGAGCAATAGACTTCCTGAAGCAGTTTGGGCTTACAGAACAACATGGAAAACAACAACTAGGTTCACACCTTTTGAGATGCTTTATGGAAAAATAGTAATGTTACCCATAGAATTTGAACACACAACTTTGAGGACAGCTCTTGAACTCAACATGGACATATCTAAAGCACAGAAGGACTGTCTCCTACAACTAAATGCTTTGGACGAAATGAGAAAAGCCACCCTGCAGCATACAGAAGCAATCCAACAGCAAAGGAAGAGATGGCATGATCAACACATCAAAACCAAGAAATTTTCTACTGGAGATTGGGCTCTGTTATATGATTCCAAACATCAAGAAAACTAGGGCAAGCTCACAACACGCTGGCTTGGTCCCTATGAAGTTGAAAATGTGTTCGATAATGGAGCCGTACAGCTAGTGACAATTGATCCAGTCTGTTTCAAATTGTTAGTCAACGGCCACCGACTCCGATTATACCATAAACCAGTCTCCAAGGAAGAATTCATGCAGCAGTTTGTTCAGGTTCCTCCCGCTACTCTTCCTACAGCCGAAGGCTTGAGCCTTTCTCTTGTAGCGTTAGTATAATTTTCAAAAAGCATGCCCATAATAAAGGTTTTCTTTTTAAGCAAACCCCTTTTTCTCCATTTTCATTTATCGCCCCCATCTCATTTCTTTATCTTCCATCCATCCATTCCATCTATCCATTCCATCCACTTCATCTACCCACATCACCCATCCACTTCATCCGTCCGCATCAACATTAATTATAATATCTTTCCCACTTGTTAATTCATGCAGCGCCGTCATCTTTCTTCACACGTACATGCAATTACTCAAGGTACGCCATATCTTTTCTTATCACATATTTGATTTATTTCATTCTATTTGTTTACTGCTATGCATGTATCGGTCATTATCACCCGAATCTCTACCTATTCTTTCGTACATGTGAGGACACATGTCATACTTTAAGTAGGGGGTGGGGTAATCCATGTTTTAAAACCTGTCTTTTTGCCGCTGTCATAACTACAAAATAATCTTTCTTTAATTCTTTTCTAGTACTTTCCAAATATGATCGCATGACCTTCTTTATTGCATTCTTTATTGCATGAATTTCTTGTAAACTACGATTAAGACTGCTTGTTAAAAAGTTCATTTTTGGAAAAAGAAAGAAATGTGACGGTACGACAGAAGAAAAACCAGAGCAAAAAAAGGGGAAACAGAGAATTTGAATCTTCAGCAAGGAACTGAGTTCAGTGAAAAGGAAAACTGCAAACATGGGTGGTCAGTTGGTGCAACATGAGTCTGTAGCTCATGAATTGTTACTACAAAATCCGTAAACAGTCCACACATTCAGTCTCTATGGATGGTTGAATTATTTCTTGAGCTTGAATGATTTTGATGAGGAGGCAGCTGGAGAATTTTTGAGAACCCTTTCTGAAGGGGAAGCCACTATATGGGGTCTAACGGTTGTTGCAACCGAAGACAAAATTGCTGAGGTAACTGGGCTCCCAACCATTGGAGAAAACTTTTCTTTAGACACTGCAGCTGCAAGGGCTGAGTTTTCAATACATGCTGATGGACCTCTTGAAGTCTCCAAGCAAGGATGCAAGCGTGTGTCGCTGCCTTTTCCGTATTCAGAGTATGCCACTTATATAATGAGGTATTTAACCTGTGAAGGCCATTTTTCCTACCTGCATTCTCATCATTTTAAATTATTAAGCCATATGAGGCATGGGTTAGTCATAAATGTTCTGAATTTTTTGTTAAAATTTTTAGAGCAAAGTGCCCATGGAACTCAACAAGGGAAAGACAATTCTATCACTCATCATGGTCTTATTAAATTACTGATTAAGCACTCTTTGAGAGATGTCTCACCTCTCTCTTGGCAACAATTTGTTGCCCAAAAGAGTTTTCAAATGCCACAACCCCCTAGGGTAATTACCCAACAGCCTCAAAGAAAGAAGAAAGAAATTGCATCTACTAGTGGAACAGGGCAAGGGTCATCTACCCCTGTAGCACCCGGTCCTGTAGCTTTTGCACCTGAATCCTCTGCTAGGGTATAAACTAGGTCTGCCACTAGGAGAGAAAAAGGAAAAACAAAGGCAGAAGGGTCCCTTGAATCTGACCCTCATTCTCAGAAAAGACAATGCTCCTCTCCTGCAGCACCTTCCCCTGTAGTCGTTTCTCCTACAGCAACACCTGTTGCTATTACCAGTTCACCGTCATCCTCTAGTAAGGCAGAGCCCTCTAAACAAACAAGAAAAAGAAAGGCTACTAGAACACCTCCTGCAGCCGCATCTGTGCCAAGAAGGGTTTCCACCAGGAAGCAATCTAAGACCTCCCCTGTTTCACCGCAACCTGAGGTGATTGTAATTTCAGAAGGATCTGTTGAATCTAAATTTAATGTCTCTCAGAATGAATCCGAGAATGCTGCTCAGAGTTCATTTGTTCCTGAAGAGGAACAAGAAACAGGGCACAATGAGCAAGGGTTACCAAATCTTGATGATTTGGCTACTGCTGCTATGCAATTTTCGGAGGAAGCACAGACTTCTCCACCACAGCAACAAGAGGAATGTATCTTGCAGCAAGAGCAAGAACAGAGTGAACAATTGAATGTGCCTATTGAAGTTGTGTTTCACCCTGCAATTTGTAAAGCCATTGTTGTGTATAGAAGGACATTTTTAATTGAGTTTTTGGAGTATGTTAAAGATAATTGGGAAACAGTTACACTACAAACCTTGACTTTTTGCCACATAGCCCAGACTAACATGCAACAAAGTCTGTGGAAGTAGAAAAGAAGAAATTGAAAACAAAAATTGAAAGTCAGGAACAGGAAATTGCTGAGTTGAAAGCAAAAATGGGTGAAATGTTAACAGTAACTACTCAAATTATGGAATGCAGACCGCCACCCAGAGTTTATGCTCTATGCCTAAAAGAACAATTTTTGTGGTTTCAGTTGATGAGAATTTCCAAAAACCAAGATCCTATAATTCACACTGCCAAAGAGTTTTATGAAGCATACCAAGCAGCCCCTAACTGGTTAAGGAATTCTCTGTGTGAATTCTATTTGCATGGCTTCTTAATACCATTTGAAACATAATGGAATCCTCTGCTATATATTGGGGATATTCATTTGAGAGCATTTATGTCATGGGCAGGAAATGAGGTGAATTATGGAAGGTAGTGGGAAACATATGAGGAAGTTGAGAAAACAGAGCCTATTCCATTATGCTCCCAAAGTACAAACCCTCATGCAATGTTAAAAGATTGGTTTGCTCTAACATATGGTATTAATAATGTTCCAGCCAGAGAGAAAATTTTTGATATCAGAAAACAAGTATATGATGAATTCCAGGCACAATAATATTTATTTTGGAGACTAGCATATACCAGATGTGAGAAAAGATGGGAGAGGTTAACTATTGGGTTAAGGAAGTCAGAACCACATGGTCCCCTAAACTTCACAGCAGCACTCAAATGAACCAGTAGATATATTCAATTGGGACTTCAAACAAGATTTGAACTGTGGCTACCACTGACATTCAGACCCCCTGTGTTAATGTGGCCCCTCTATCCTCACTAAGCCACGAATCTTAACAATGAGTTATAAGACCGAAGATATGAAAGGTGCCGGGATTTCAGAGGATTTTATTACAAGTTTGGACATCTGTTCTAGAGTCATCTAGCCACCACTGACTTCAGAGACACAACCAGAAAAGTTAATGCTCGAGGACCAGCATTGGGCTAAGTAGGGGGCAGTGATGAGCTTAAAATATGTTCATAATTTGATGATATGATAAACTTTTAATGTCTTTACTTTTGATATTTCATGGCTGTTTAAACTTTGTTGAAACCTTTTATCAGGATATCCTATAGCAAGATACTTTTATATTCCTGCAGCTTTTTGTGTTGACTTGATTGCATTTATTGCCCTGTTGACTCTCGAAAATGACTAGTATATCGTATACAGTTTTTGAATGATGAAGTAAATTTAAATGTGTGATTAATGAATAGATATCGTGTATGTGCCATGCACCTTTTCTTTCACCTGTTACCTTTTGTTTCATAGGTTGTTGAAGAATGATCGAGTCAAGCGCAGCCGATCTCGACCTTGCAGTAAAGTCCATTTCCTGCACGACTACGAGGAAGCTCCGATGAAGACTCGTTGACCAAAACCGTTGGGAAAGATTTTAATGACAAGTCAATCTGGAAAGAGTGGAGCGCTAGATTCTCTCTGGATCGGGATGAGCACATAAATTCATTTATGAAGTTTGTTCCTTGATTCTGGGATACATGTTACTTCCACGACTTTCTTTGATTTAGTTAGTTAGTTGTTCTTTTGATTTAAAAATAAGTTACTCCTCCTGTGGGAGAGAGAGAGAAGATAGATGGTGAAATAGATGATAGTTAGAGTAAGATAGAAACAGAGTAGCAGATATCATGTAAGAATCAATATGATAATGAAAGACAGAATCTGTTTGACCAGAGACAGAGTTTGTTGTTAGTTTCCATATCAACAAAATAATGTATATCATTTTGTTCTTATGAATAAAAGTTCAATGAAGTTCTGAGTTCAACATCTCCATAATTAGTAGATGCTTGCTAAGGGGGACCACTTAGTAAGTATCTGTAGCTAGTTAGTTAGTTGTTTTTTTCTGTTGCTCTTCAGTTAGCTTTAATCTTTGAAGTTTTCATGCAAACTCAGTCTTATAGTGCTCTTGCAGCATAGAGAGTCCATCCCTATGACTGTTCCTGCAGCATAAGGCCAATTCATGGTTTGTGTTTCAGTCATAGTTGTTATGATTTTTATCATAGTTGAGTTAAAGAATTTTGTATTACCGATATGTGGTTTAGATAGAATTTCTTTCCAGTATGTATTTTCGCTAAGATTTGATTGAAACTAATTCCTAGTGCATATATTTTTCCGCGCCATTTAAAGTCTACGTCCCCTGATTTGACAAGTAAATGAACGTCCATATAGAGAGATATTAGTCACCTGTCGGAATTTCCAATTCCCAGGAAAGGTTTTACTAAGATTTTCATATCTTTTTGTGGGCGCAACCAATGATGATGATAACACACGTGGTATGATGAAAATCCCAATGCCGAGGAATTGGGATTTTCAAAGGGCCAATTTTTTTTTATGTTTGATAACACATGTGGTATGATGCATCGAGTTATAGAAAACTAGGATGGCATTATACCCAGTGAGATGAACTTTGACTCAACAAGTAGATAGGAGTATTCTTGTTCATACCTAACATATGGAAACCTTGTTAGGATGCACTTTAGAAGTTTTAGGCACCTCAGACCAAAACACTGGAAGGTAAACCTATCCATGCAATAGTCAACAAGTTGCCCTAGACCTCTTCCATACATACCTAACAAAGCAAGTATTCACCGAGGTTATATTACAGAACATCCAACAAGCATAGTAAACAAAAGATAATGATCGTTGCCCCATTCCTATCTCTCTAAATCCTCTATTTTGGGATATCATCGAGATGTCCTATGAATGAGCACAAATAAGATAAGTCACAAGATAAAGACCAAGTAAACAAATAAACTAATGCTCTTCAATACCGCTAATGAAAAAATGATGTGTTTTCTAAGGATGATAACCAAAACTTATTGCCAAAAGATAATTCCCATTGTAGGAAGGATTCATCTTAGGACATGTTAGTGGATGGCGGCACATCATTTCGTTTATCCAAAGTGCTCTAATGGATGATTGATATGGGACCAACTGGATGATAAGTTACCAATACCAAGAGATGACCAACTTGCTTATGCACTGACTTAGTCTTAAGACTTGACGTTTGGAGTTCTGGTTTTTTAATTTGCTAGACTTGTTTCTAACTATTTCACCAAAGGTTGAGGACAATGATCAGTTTATCATGGATGGTGTTATTGTGGGTACAAGTGAGATGAGATGGATGGATTTTCAAATATTTGGATGTTTTTGATGTTTTGCAATGTTTTGAGGCTATTTTTGGTACTTTCAAGATTTTTGCAAATGTTTTGATTTTTGATTTTCTATTTTTTTTGGGATTTTCTAAGATTTCGACCAAGATACTTAACCTAAAGACCTATCCTAGGGGTCTCAAGGGCTAATCAACATATTAGCCTTGCCAATGTTATACACACATAGACCACATAGTTTGACTGATTACTTGACATATTCACAGATGATGATATACATGTTGAGATGTCAGTTTATTATGACAGACTCCTAAAGGACTGACCTAAGTGTCTTGAGGGATGATCAAATATCAACCTTGCCTACATTCAAGCTCAAAGACAATGTAGTTCCACTGACGACTTTATTTTTGATCTTTTGACTGACTTTTGACCTATTTTTGGATTTTTTTGACATGTTTTTGAATTTTTAGATGTTTAGGACTTTAAGAATATACATGAATCTGATCCAATGAGAACATGCCCCCAACGTGATGCAATAGACTACTCCGATAAAGGCAGGACAAACTGAGCTTGAGGATGGGCCAAGTAGTACTGAGAGGGATCATGATACGAACATAGGCCCAAGCTATGATGTGGATACAAGTGGATGAGTGATGGATGGAGACTTGAATGTGGTGTTGATGGAAGCGAAATGGATGGATGATGCAGAACAAGTTGTAAAGATCCTGGTGAATGGAAAGTGCTTATTTACACAAGGCGCTGCTTGCCAGGTTTTCACCAAGGTACTTGCCCAAAGTGCCACTGAAGTGGTTTTCACTAGAAGATGACTTTTCTCTTTACTATTTTTTATCCTTTTTCTAATTTTTTTGGATTTTTTTTTTGTTGTCACCAAGATGCCTTTTTTCCAAGTTTTTGCTAAGGTAACCATTTTTTTAGGACATTCTCTAATTTTTTGGATTTTTCATTCTATACCTTGAAAGATTTAGGCATAAAAATTTTTGAGATGGGAACTATTCATGGGCTCCTACAAAGGTTCCCCTTCAAGTGTTGATAACCGATATGCCCCTGACTTATAACTTGTTATGATGACGAAAGGTCCTAACCATTTAGGTTTGAATTTTCTTTTGCTACTTGGGTTTGAGACATTTTTCTAATTCTCTTTTAAGACCAGTTCTCCAACTTGGAACGTTCTGCTTCTGATTTTCTTATTCTAGCTCCTTTTGAGTCTATTCTAAGACTTGTAAGTGATTTAAAGTATTTATCCATTTCTCATCTAGTAGCTCTTGCTCATTTAGTCTTGATACCCGATACTCTTCATCCATGATGAGGTTTTACAGTGATATCCTGAGGGATGGGAGCTCGATCTCAATCAGGAGTACTACTTTTGATCCATAGACCAAGGAGAAAGGGATGGCACTGGTAGGTGTGCAGAGGCTAGTTCAATAGGCCTAGAGGGCGAGATTAAGCTACAAATGTCAGTCATGACCTACATCATTAACTATTTTCTTAAGGATTTTCATAATGGTTTAATTTGTAGCTTTTTCTTGGCCATTGCCTTGGGGATAGTATAGAGTGGATAAGCAATGTTGGATTTTAAATTTTTTGCATAAGTCACAAACCTCCTGATACTTGAATGGTGTTCCATTATCTCAGATAATAGAAAGTGTGGAAAACCATAGCGGCAAATGAGATAGTTCAAAAAGAACTTGGAAATCTGCTTCCCAGTTATGTATGTCATGGGTATGGCCTCCACCCACTTAGTAAAGTACTTTGTGGCAGTTATGATGAATTTGTGGTCGTTAGATGAGGTGGGTGTGATTTTCTCAATGAGATCGAGTCCCCACTGCGAAAAGGGTCATGGTGTGACGATCAGATGAGGCTCTTGAGCTGGAGCATGGATGAGATCCCTATGTTGCTGACATTTTTGGCATGATCATGTGCTTCTTATTCCATTGTGGGCCAGTAATACCCCATCCTTAGCAGTTTCTTAGCTATGGTCATTCCACTCGAGTGTGAACCACATATATTGTTATATAACTCAGTTATAGCAGTCAATGCCTCTTCAGTGTTTAGGCAGCATAGTAGGGTTCCTTCTATGCTCCTACGATATAGGGTATCACCTAAGATGAAAAATTTGGATGCCTTTTTAACAAAGGTTAGTTTTAGGTTTGATGGTAGGTCAACGGGTATGACTCCTATGTGAAGATATATGTAGATTTCATGATACCAAGGATCACCAGGACCAACAATTTCACACACATATTCTAATTCTGGTACCTTGAATGCGGGAATGAGAAGCTTCTTGATCAGGAATTCATATTTTGGAACGTTGTGAGGGATGTCTAATAGGGACCCAATTGTTGCCATGGCATTTGCTGCTCTATTGTTGGTTCTAGGAATTTGCTCAAATGTTATTTCTATAAAATATTCCTTGAGAGTCTCCACCAATTTCTTGTATGAAGTGAGCTTATCATCCTTGTTATGATATTCATTATTGACTTGATTTATGATCAATTGAGAGTCTCCATACACTTTGAGAGCTATGATGTTCCATTGCACTATTATCCTGAGACCTATGGTTAAGGCCTCATATTCTGTAATATTATTAGTGCAAGGAAATGCCAATTTGTATGACCTTGGTATGCAATCTCCTTGTGGGGTGATGAAGAAGACACTAGCTCCTGATCCGTGTTGTGTGCATGAGCCATCAATGTATATTTTCCAGTGGTTGGCTATGTTGAGTTTAAAGATGGATTTATCTAGAAACTCTGAGACAAGAGGATTCTTGTAATAAATAGGTGCTTCTACTAGTTGAACTACAATAACTTTTCCCTTAATGGCTTTCCACTCTACATACTCGATGTCATACTCTGATAGTATCATCACCCATTTTTCCATTCTTCCTATGAGCATTTCCTTTGATAATAGATACTTGAGGGGGTCAATTTTAGTGATGAGCTTTTTCTTGTGTGCCAACATGTAATGTATGAATTTTTGAGATGTAAACACTACTATGAGACATGCTTTTTTGATGAATGAGTATTTTAACTCATGACCAACCATTGTCCTGCTAATATAGTAGATAGCCCTCTCCATTTTGTTTTCATCATGCTGAGCTAGGAGAGCTCCAAGGGCTATTATTGTTGCTAATACATATAAGATCAATGGCTTTTTTGGGATGGGTGGTATTAATACTGGTAGTGTCAGTAGATATTCCTTGATTTTGTTAAATGCCTCTTCACATTTTGTATCCCATTTGTATGCTACTCCCTTGTGGAGTAGGTGAGAATATGGGTTCTTCTTATCTACTAGTTGTGCTATGAACCATCGAACGGATTGAAGTTGGCCTTGGAGGCCTCTCAGTTGCCTTAATGTTTTTGGTGCCTCCATCTCAAGGATTGCTTTTACTTTTGCTGGATCCACCTCGATACCCCTCATGGACAATATGTATCCTAGAAATTTACCTGATTGTACATTGAAGATGCACTTCTTGGGATTTAATCTTTGTACTCCTCTAGTCTGTCAAAAATGGCACCTAGGGTTGCTATGTGATCTTTTCTCTTTCTAGACTTAGCTAGGATGTCGTCGACATAGTCTTTGACTATCTTATGAATCATGTCATGGAATATCAATGTCATGGCCTATTGATGTGTTTCTCCTACGTTCTTTAGGTTGGATGGCATCATGTTCTAGCAATAAGTCCCCCATGGACAATTGAAGGCTATCTTATGTTAATCCTCTTTTGCTATCATGATCTGATTGTACCCTAAGAATCTATCCATTAGTGACAACATCTCATGTCCCATTGTCATGTCTACTATCATGTCGATGTTTGGGAGTAGAAAGTCATCCTTTGGACATGCTTTGTTCAAATCTCTGAAGTCTGTGCATATTCTAATTGCTCCGTTAGGCTTTGAAATAGGTACCAAGTTTGATACCCATTCTGGATAATCAGTTGGTCAGATGAATCCTGCATCTAACAACTTTTTGAGCTCCATTTTGACCAATACGATGATTTGAGGATGCATTTTTCAGAGTTTTTGTTTGACTGGCTTTGCTTCTGGATACACTATTAAGTGATGAACTATAGTCTTTGGATCAAGCCCTATCATGTCAGCATAACTCCATGTAAAGTTTATTTTCCTTTCTCTTAGGAATGCTGCTAGGATTTCTTGCTCTTTTGATAATAGTGATTCCGCATAAAATGTGATATGTAGAGTCTCCTTTGTTCCTAGGTTGACAAGATTGCATTTTTTGGCCAAGACTGCTGACTTCTGATGAATAGATCTTAAAGGGAGATTGAATCCTTCATCCTTGGGCACCTTAGATAGGTTTTCACCATTGTATATGCCCTTTCATTTTAATTTTTTCTTGTTAGAGAGTGCCACAGTGTGGTTTTCACTCAAGGACTTGGATATGATTCTTAGTTTCTCACTTTTGTGACTAAAGGATTCAATCATTTCTCCATAATAGGAATGTGTGTCCAACTCCATTATAAAACCTGCTTTATGATCTCCATCTAGAATGTTATCTCTCAATCCCATGAATTCTAAGAGCGCCTCATCATTTTCAAATGTATCAAGAACAGGTGGTCCTCATTGATCGTAGTCGATGAGTTGGGGACATACTAAGTGGATCTCATGATCTTGATGGTTTGGTTTGAAGGAGAGGGTACTAATCATACACAAGGTGGTGTCCTCAAATAACCTAGGTAGATTGGTCATGGTCTCCTTGTTATCGCTACTAATATAGGCCTTAGTTATAAAGTTATGTATGTCTCTACCTATGGATATTGGTGAGCGTACTTCTACTACTATTGGATGAGGAGAAATATTAACCATTCTAACTAGAGGACTTCAGCCATGTATGGTTATACTTAGAGGGGTACATCCAAGGCCAATATTTTTTATGGGTCACGTCTCTGGCATGACAGGTATTATGAGCCCATTATCATCGTTTCCCAGTCTTTGATTTTTGTCGTAGCCCATTGTGAGCATCATTTGGAGACCCTTACTTCAATCATCCATTGGAAAATTGATTGTTGGTCTTTCATCTTGATAGAGCATATGTGATGGATCTGCTTCAATAACCTCCTAGCCAAGGTCTCCCCATCTTGTGAATTTGGGATAGTCTTCAGGAGACGTTTGTGATGTGGAAGCTTGATTTTCTTGTGGGCGTCTGCATGATCTGTGAGATTGTGGTAACTCTCCTATCACAAAAGCATTTTTAGGGAGTTTTTAGCTTCCAAAACTGTCTTCCTAGATGATAATATTGATGTCAAAAATGGTGGGAATGGTGGGAGTGGCAGGTGTCTTTGTCATAGAAGTGGATGCGAGGATGGCAGGATTGATGTATTGTGTGGATGGGCCCTCATCATTTTTCGGTACTTGGGGGATTTTGTAATATTTTGCTTCAAGATTTTTGCAGTACGAGAAAGGTTCAGGATCTCCATGGATGGCAACTTCTTGTCCATTATGTGTAAATTTTACACATTAGTGGAAGGTTGATGCTACTGCTTTCATCACATGAATCCATGGATGTCCTAAGAGGATATTATATGGTAAATTAGGGTCCAATACCTGACAAGTGGTTTCCATGAGATTCGGCCCTATTTGAATTGGGAGTTTGATTGTGCCCTGAGACACTCTTTCTTGGTCATCATATGCTCTTATCATGATACCCTTCCCTTTGCCGATAGAATTTTCTAATATTTTCAACTACTCGATGAGGCTGAGAGAATAGATATTCAAACCTGCACCTCCATCCACCAAGACCCTTTTGATTTTTCTTTTATGCACTATGGCTTCCAAGTGAAGTGCATGGTTGTGAGATGGTTGGGTGGGGAAATCCTGGATAGAGAATGTAAGGAGATTAGGTGTAATGATATTTCTGACCATAGCTTGGAATTTCTCTGCATCAAGATTTGTGGGGATGGTGGATGAGGCCAACGCTTCTTCAAGGATTTTCATATGGGAAGGTGAGATTTTTAACAAATCCATGATGGATATGTGTGTTGGCATTCTCTTAAGTTGATCTAGGACATTGTAGCCATTAGGAATGGATCTAGATGCAGGGGCTATGTTTGGTTGGGATGATCCTATGATGGTTACTTTGCCGCCTCTTGTGGTGACTCCACAATCTTTGGCATGGGCTCCCTTGATGGTGATGACCATGTAGTATTCATTTAGGGAGGCAATGAATATTTCATATACATGATTTACATTTCCCTTCCCTTTGTTATTTTTATTCCCTCTGTTGCCATGGTTCAGCATTGAATTTGTATATATCTTAAGATCTTGATTTCCTATAGGTTGTTCCACGTTTATGATTTTCTTATTAATGAGATCTTGGATGATGTTTTTGAGTCTCATGCAACTATTTGTGGTGTGGCCTTTGATTTTATGGAATTCACAAAGTTGATTCTCATTATACCAAGGAGTTTTGACATCTGGTTCTTGGTAATTCTCAAATGTAGGAGGCTTGATGAGTTTTTCGTCTATCAATTTTTTCATTATGTCCTCAAGTGGTTCCCCCAAAGTGGTGTATTTTTGTTTTGGATAAATCTTGCATTGGGGTGGTCCTCTTTGGTCATTCAAATTATTAATGGTTGGATTGTTGTTGGGTTTGTGTGTTGTGTGATGAGTGTTTTGGTATTGTGTTTGGATTTGTGGTGCAGGTGTATTTTGGCGAGGAGCACTAATGACCACCTTGGCATTGACAACACCATCATTAGTGATATTTTGTTCCTTTCCCATGTGTGAGGTTTGTCATTGTAGTTGGATGGTGGGTGATTGTTTTGTTGTTCATGGTATGATGTCGATTCCATGGGTTGAGTCACAAGGGCTCTTTCAATACTAAGCACCTTGGGAATCAATTGATCATATGTGGTGATGCCCTAAAATTTGAGATGAAATGCCAAACAGCTTTCAAGGTTGGCTATGATGGTGCAAAATTGTTGTTCTTTTGGCATGGTCCACTTGCTCTGATTTGCCTTGGATCACCATCCTTGTAGGAATGAGGCAAATGATTCTCCCTTTCCTTGTTTCAGAGCTGAAAGTTCTTCTAGACTAACATCCATTGTGATGTTGCATGCATAGTTCTTAATGGATGCATCTATAATTTCTTGAAATATTCTAATTCCTAAAGGTAGATGAGAGAACCATTCCATAGCGTGGCCTACCAAGCTCATAGGAAATAGCTACATTAGATAAGTATAATCATATGCGACCTCCATGCAATGGACCTAGAATTCCCTGATGTGATCTTCAGGGTTTCCCATCCCTCAATATTTGTCAAATTTGGGGATTTCAAATACCTTAGGGAATGTTTGCATTACTAAGCTCCTATCAAATGGATAGGGACATAAGTTGCTTGGTGTTTTGGTTGTTCACCCTGATTGAAGGTTGACCACTTGTTGTGAGACCAACTTGAGTTGTGTCATCACATCATTTGGGGGATCAGGGGGTGGGATGAAAATTTTTTGGGGTGTTTCAATCATGGGTTGGATGGGTGGGTTGGTTGGTGCGTTGTTCAATGGTATCTATACGTTCTGGCGAGTGAGGTAGGCTTCCACCTATTTTTGTATGAACAATCCTTGTTGTTGATCTTGTTGTTGCTACACTAAGATGTGTGCTTGCTATTGTGCTTGTTGTTGTCCTAACAACGCTTGTTGTTATGCTTGTTGTTGTTCCAACAATGCTTGTTGTTGGGCTGCCAACTCTACTACTTCTTGCTAGTCTTGATATTGCTTTAATGCTTGTTGATATGCTTTCAATTGAGCTGCTTGTCTTTCTGTTAGGAGTTGTGTTTGATATTGGGCTTGTTGTGCTTGATATTGAGCTTGCACTTGTGTGGTTTGTGCTTGCAATGCTTTTGTGGCTTGAGCAGCTTGGGCAGCTTTTTTTTGTTGTTGTTGCAATAATGCTTGGGCTTGTTGAGCTTATAATGCAGCTTGTGCATCTTAGGCAGCTTGTTATTGTCTTTTTTGCAATAACATTTGGGCTTGTTGCACTTGTAATGTGGCTTGTGCAGCTTGGGAAGCTTGCTGAGCAGCTAATTGTATAGCTTTTTGTTTCTAAACTTGTTGGTATCCTCATTGGAAAGTAGCTTACAATGCCGCATCATATTGGCTTGATGTTGTAAAAATTGGTGGTGGTGGGGGTGGTGGTGGATTTGGGATGGTGTTTGTGAAGGTGGTGTTGGTGATGGATGGTGTTGTTGATATGGTTGGTCCTTGAGAGACCATGTTTTGTGATGCTAAGGGAGTGTTTGATGATGTTGTGATTGCTTGTGTGTTTTTTGTTTGTTGTTGCGATATCAACAAAAAATTTGAGCATATGGTATGATGCTTTGATTGATATTTGGGATAGTGGTTTGATTGATATTTGATAGAGGGGGGAATCCCTAAACTAAGGAGTGATGTGGATGATGATGGTAATGGTGGAAGAGGTGGAAATTTTAGGGTTGCAAATTCTTGTGAAAATGTTGTGGTGTCAAAGATGCCCCTTGATGCAAACATGTCTCCTTCCTCTTGTGAATTTGTGAGGAGAGGAGTTTGAGGTGTTGCGCGAAAGTATGATGATGATGGATCATGATGGAACATGAGAGGAACATTCTTATGTAATGGGTTTTCAAGTATGTTTTATTCCAAGGTAGTGTTTGCATCCAGGTTTTGATTATTAACAAGGGGGTGTGCTTGTAGAACATTGAGAAATTCATTTCCCTTGTTAATGTTGGGTTGGGTTGGAGAAAAAGATGTCATGATTTGCGGAATGTTTTGCGTGATGTTTTGGGATGGGGGTATAGATGAGATGGGAATGGTGGATGAGATTGGCAGAAAAGATGTCTCCACTATAGTACTCACATCACAATATGAAGGCAATTTGGCCCCTTGTTTTGCTAGCTCAAGCATGTATAATGAATGGTTGAGCCTCATCATGATGTTGATGATTCTATGATTGTCTAGATTTTGGGGTATCTCAGTCATTTCCTCATGAGACATTCCAAAGGTAAGGTCCTCTCCTCGGTTTTCTTCTTGTGGATTTTGCGATGATGAGAGAATCAAAGTATTACTCGATTCGGCGGGATAAATTTATGTGTTTGTTTGGCTAAGATTGCTTGAAGTGGGTGTTTCTTTGTTGGATTCCATACTCTTCTTGTATTGAGATCTAGTTTGAACCATAAAACATGGATCAATTTTTGAGAATATGGGAGATGAATCTCTTAATTCTTTAGATCGATCTTTACTTTATGCCCAAAGTAGAAAGTCTTAGAATGTCTTGAGGATCAAAGGTGATGATATGGTGATGATGTGAGGGATGGATAATGTGGATGTTATGGTATTTTGATCAATCTTGATGTGAGATGCTAGGCTTTTCGGACTTTCAGATATGTTTCACATTTTTTATTTTGATTTTTCCTTTAGATTTTGTCCTTGGTATTGTTTGGTTTTGATTGTTTTGATTTTTTGAATAAAAGGACCCTAAGATGTTGGATGATGATCTAAGGGATAACTTTGTTCAAGAGATGATAATTTGAATATGTGTGGGGAGAAGGATACATCTGCCCATACCTATCCAAACAAGATGATAGTTTCACTAAGCATATGAAGAAGGATTCATCCACATATACTAAGCTAAACAAGATGATTTTGATGACTTTGTCTAAGCATATGCAAAAGGATGCATCTACACATACCTAGCCAAAAGGTGATTTTGATAAATTTTTCAAGGATTTTAGATTCAAAGATTTTGATGATGGTTTGATTTTTTCAAGAGGCCTAGCACTAAGGGATGATTTCAAGATTTTCCAAAAGGTGATGGTGAGATGATGTTTGATGTTTTGAAAGGTGGATGAAAAAGATTTTGATTTACTTTTAATCCTAAGATGAACCTAACAAGACACTTTGTATGCCTAGGCCTAGGTATTGAAGAACATGCAAATGCTTCCTATAGACCTTTGTGACCAAGAAATGATTTCTTTTCGGATTTCCTACCAATGATTTTCGTTTTGGGATTGTGAGTCTTCAACACATATGAAAGTTCATTTTGCTTAGCTTTGCTTAATGGCTTTATTTTACCAAAACACTTTCTTTGATTAAATTTTAAAACTAAGATGTCAAATGTCTTAATTTATTTAAACCCCACAAGGTATGTTATGTGGAAATTCGATGAACTTAAGGCAAGGGTTTTCTATTGTTTACTTAAGGAGAAAAATTGAGATATAATCCAATGTTTAGAAACCTCTAAGGACATGAATCCCAAGGGAAAGAAATAACATATGGATTGAGTCAATGGTATTTGTCTCCAAAAGGGTTTGAAATTTGGATGATGTTAATTGTTTGTTTTTGAGACATTTTCAATCAAGCAATGCATTTTGTAACGCAAGAACAAGTACAATCCTATGGATGTGTAAGACAATATTTGTTGGATTCCCACTTGGACAAGTCTAGCTATGCTTATCTTTAGTGAATGCTTAGATGCTTGAACCCATTGGCTCCCCTCCACGACACTCACTTATATGGGGCATCCAAGCATCAACACCCATGAAACTCCCATGGCATGTTTTCCATTTCTACTAGAGGACCATAAAAGTGTGGGGTGGCTTCAGAATGACCATTCTTGCACCAACAAATAGATTTAAGGATTTTGAAAAATTCTAGCACATGGGTTTTAATAAGGACTTTACATTCATGGAGATTAACCCATATGACAAGAGTCCCCTTTTGGATCCATCTTGTTAGAATCAACCGTGTGATATTGGCATTTCTTCTAATATCCACATTTATATCTCGGCTAGAAATGCTCTTGGCTTTAGAGTGTTACTGGTTGAGTCGTTCCCTTGGGTGAGTAGTTTTTCCCCAAGGCAGGCCCTCTAGGATAAACAAAAGCAAATGAAGAACACTATTTGTAACTTGATCAATTCTTGTTGGCAACAAGGAGAGAGAATATATGCAACAATGCCCCCACTCACACTTGCACAAGATATTGTCCAATTTTAAACCCAAATCAAAGTGTGGAGGTGATTGCTTTGTCTCACCCTAAAGTCATGAAAAAGGCCTTTTGATTCTCAAGGTCGCTATAAAGTGTGAGAGAAGTGCATACATCCTTTTTCAATGGCTTTAGTTTAAGTAATATTTCACGAAAAAAAAAGTTACACTTGTTATTTTTAAATCCTCAAAGCAAAATGTGAGTTCATTATAAGCACCAAATCACAAAGTGAAATACATTTGTTCAATTTTTAATCTAATAAAAAAAATCTAGTAAGTTGTGATCCTAAAGTTTGTTTTAGCCTTTGGAAGGAATGGAAAAAAATATTTTTAAACAAAAATAAAAATTAGTGTCCTAAGAAGGAGGAGATAATAAATTCTTAAAGAAATGTTAAACAAACACTAAAGTGTTTAAAAACACTTTGATTTTGAAGATATTGTCTTCATGTTCCTCCTTCCTTTGTTTTCGATTTCCAAGCTACAAAGGAGAAAAACAGTCAGATTCTGGAAAAACACAAAAATTAAAAAGAAGAAAACAGAGGAAAAATTAATCATCAATCAAAAGCACGTGCTAAAATTAAAATTTATCCTTTTACTATCTTCCAGCGCCGCAACTCGTAACTACGTCACAATTTGATTTCCTAGCGGTGCCCTTAGAGCACTACTTACTAGTCAGCATCACTCTGTGTCAGGACAAAGAGCATAACTGTGTCGCTCTTTTCATCTTGCGCTGCAGTTTTCGTCCAGCGTCGGAGTTTAATAATTTTTTGAAAATTTCTATAGGTTGGCGAGTCCAGCGGCAGAGTTTGAAATTCAAATATTTAGGTAGGATGAGTCCAGCGTCATGGTTTTGATTTTAAGTGGTGCCATATAGTGATTATGAAGAGTCTGTGGTGCCAAAACAACGACGTTGAGCTCCCAGCATTGGAATTTTCTATGTGAAGAAAAATGCGAAAATTTTGGGAAAAGATAAGAAAGAATGATATCCAGCCCTCCTTCTAGCACCAAATGTGTGAACCCTAACCTTGGTACTTGCAAAACAACATGGGTAAACAAGTTAAAAAAGGAATTGCAAACCAAAACAAGGATTCCCTATGAAATCCATTTACAATATTCAAATTAGGAAGAAAATAGTGAAGAACACAATGAAAATGACAAAATAAAGATTAAATCCTAATTAGAAAAGTGAACACATGATCCCATGGGGGAATTGGTGCCAATTTGATGTGAAAATTGGCCCTTTCCCAATTTCTATGATGAAAAATTGATGTATTGATGAAGATTTGATCCACTTTCTTGATGTTGAAGAGTGCTCCAAGCTAAAATATGCAAAAACCTAAGTATGACTCAATGATAATGGATGAATTTCAAGAGATGTTTGAACATGGTAACTTTTCCTAGATTGTGGATAATGAAATGAGGATATGAGCTCTTTATTTATAGAATTTCCAAGATGGATGAATGTACAAATTTGAGCAATGTGGGACTAATGTTCATCCAATGGTATGATGCCACTTGTCAAGCTATGAGTGGATGAAGGATGTGCAAGATTTGGGGTTTGTGCCAATAAATGCATAATTTTGAATTTCAAATTTGTTGAAATGACATGCAAGAGGGAAGGGAAAATGCAATAAATGTCACTTGGCTCAAGGCAAAGGACATGTAAGATAAATTTATTACCTTGTTGGATGTACATGTTGACTTGAAATTTTTGAATTCAAATTGAGAGAATATTTCAAAAGATGCTTTGTGAGGAAAATAGAGATTTAATAAATGAATTAAATATATTTTTATGTGCAACTTGCATTATCTAGAGGATGGGACTTGAGATGAGATTAAATTAATAAAGGGTTAATTAATTTAATGAGATAGGTTAGATGATCTGACCTATTTGACTCAAATTTATGGATTTATTTAAATCAAATAAGAGAAGAATATGGCAAGAGATTAATTAAATAAGGATTTTGATTTATTTAATTAAAAAGATATGGTGTTAGATTAAATCCAATAAGGTTTTAATTTATTAAATAGACTTTAGAGATTCAATCAAATAAATTGATTATTTATTAGATCAGATGGATTGATTTAATTAATAGGAGATAGTGACTTAATTAGATAAAATTATTTATTTAATTAAGAGAGGAATATTGATGAATTTAATCAGATAAGGAGGTTTGATTAAATGGTTAAACCGAGGGATGATTTAGGAAGAAATGATGTTAGTACTTAGGATCAGGTGCACAATGTCAATCAGTATATTTTACGTGTCTACAAGATTTATGCATTTTTTTTTTAGCATCCAAAGTGTTTTTAGTAGCAATGGGATGGGTGTAAGGAGAAGGATGATGTGGAGCAATGGAGGTAGGATTATGAGGATTATGTGTAGATGGATGATGTGCAGGTATGTGTCTTTGTTGATCCTGATTATGAGACATGAGAGTGGGATGTTTATGATGGATGAAATGGATAGGCGATGGATGGATGAAAGGATGAATAGGGCGAGATGGAGGGGGTGATTTTGGGATATAAAGGCCCAAAATGGACTTAGTGGGTGGAGGGACATAAGGACTCAAAACTGATGGAGCAGAGGAGGGAGGAATATGGATGATTGTTTTGAGGTGATACGAAGGAGGAGGAGGGATGGCAATAAATGATTTGGTGGAGCGATGGGAAGAGCCTATATTTCTTTTGGAAGAGGCTTGTTGAGGATGGCTAGAGGTTGTCCCAACATCTTTAGATTGTGAGTCTTGGGAAATGGGTCCAATACCTTGCATACTGATTTGTTCTTTGACCTAGATGGGCTCTAAAATACCTTGCTCATGAAGGCCTAGACCTTTTCCTTGATAGTTCATGTTCTTAGGCATTCAATCCATGATAGGATTTTTGTTATTCTAGAAGAACGATGTGAGTCCATTATTAGGTGGAGGAGGATGGGTGGTATATATGTTTTTTTTCCTTCTGCAAGGATACCACCATGGAAGAATGTGAGAGTACCAAGGGGATATGCAAGTGGTGTTGGGATAGTAGGTTTAGATGATGGTGGAGGATCATGAGATGGAGATGATGGGATAGCAGCATTTAGATGGGTGGTATCAGGTAACATGATAGGAGCTGGAAGTGTGATGATAGGCGATAAAGGATCATGTGATGGAGATGGAGATAAAGGCTCATGAGATGGAGCGATGGAATCTTGAGTGGCAAGGGGATCATGGGATGGAATGGATGAGGGACTATGATTTTTAGATGGACTAGATGGGAGGAAGGATCTTGATGTGGAATGGATATGGTAGTTGTATGCTTTGGATCAAGCTCTCAGCATGACTCATCATGTGCAAGAAGCATGATAATAGAGGAATGTTGGATGGAGGATTCAAGGCATTCATGGGAATGGATTTTAGTGACACTAGGAGTGGAATGAGTGGATTGGATTTGCAGATCTATGATGGATTGGATGGATCTAGGTGTAGGAGGAGTGGATCAAATTTGGTTATCTTCAATGGGTTTGATGGATCTCAAAGTAGGAGAGGGGGGCTCAGTGGATTCAAAAAATGTGATTGTTTTGACAGTTTGAGTGGTGCTAGGGGTGGTAGCATCAATAATAGGTGTGGGCTAGAGAGGGCTCTCATCACTAATGACCATGGATGATGGGTTGGGAGGGCATGGTTCCACTACTTCAATGTGTGGAGTGGGGGATGTCTTCTTTGTCATAATTCCTTGGAGAACTTCTGGATTGAGAAAATTGCATACTCTAGAATGAGATGGCATGGTAGGAGTAGATGAGGAATTAGGGATTGGTGGAGGACTAGGATTATGGATTGGTGGACTAGGGTTAGATGGAGGAATGGGATTGGATGTAGGACTAGGAGTAGATGGGGGATTAGGATTATATGGAGGGTTAAAGTAGGGATATTGGTATGGTGAATTAGGATAGGAGGACATGGACGATGGATTAGGACAAGAGGATATAGTTGGAAGATTGTAGTAAGAGTATTGGGATGGTGAATTAAGATGTGAAGATGTGGATAATGGATTAGGATAGAGAGTTGTGGATGTTGGATTAGGGTAAGTTGATGGGGTTGATTGGTATGTAGGATTAGGATAGGGGGACATGGATGGTGGATTGTAATATGAGTATTGGGATGATGATTTAGTATAAGAAGATGTGGGTGTCAGATAAGAGGAAGGCATAGATGAAGGATATGATGGATATGCGAATGAGGAAGATAGTGAATGTCCCTTGTCAAACGTAGCATAAGGAGTGTGATTAGGCATGGATGGAGACATAATGATATAGTTTGAAGGGGTAATTGGATTGTGGAAAGAAGGTGGAGAAAGCTTACTAGAGATGATAGTGTCAAGGGGATCTATGTCGTATACTTCTTGGTCAATAATACTTTCGTTATCTTCGTCGACGTAATTAGGGTTTCCCTTGACTACTATTGGTGCAGGATAAGGATTCATGATGAGGAAAGGATAAAGAATATGGATCAAAGATTTTGGGTGGAAACACACTAAATCTCAAGTTGGGATTTAGGTCAAGTTTAGATCGGGATTGGATCAAAGCTCAGATTAGGATGATTGGATGATGTGATGGGATTGATTATGATGATCAAATTTGATTATCAAAGATGATTACGACACTAAATCTACCTTGAGATGGAAGTAGATTGATTTGGTTGAAGGTGATCGGATTGTGATTGGATTAGATTAGATAAAATTGATTGATGAGTGATAAGATCAACTGATGGATCAGATAGGATGACAAAAGGGATTGGAAAACCCTATTCAGAGATTACCCTAGGTGACTTAGGATACCAATTGATTAGATTAAAGGATAAATAGATGATTGTAGCACCAAATTAAATTTAAGACTGAAAGTGGATTGATTGGGCCAATGATGATAATTAACTTAGGATGGATGACAATACTAACCAGATGTTGATGATGAAGATCAATTCAAAAACTTAAGTCAATTTGGATAATAACCTAAACTGAAGTTTAGGGGATTTAGATGGGGAAAAACATAATCTGATTGGGGAAACATATGATAGAAATGGATGAACGACTTCTTAGAATGAGAGAAGGAGGTTTGAATAGATGAAGGATTACTCATAACAAGTAAACAGATGATCGAGAGGGATGAATGACTACTCGAAATGAGTAAATGACTACTCACAATGGATGAATGATTCTCAAAACAAGAAGATGAAAGCTTAGAATGGATGAATGAATGATTGATGGGATGAAGGACTACTCAAAATGAGTAAAATATTGCTAAGAATGAATGAATGAATCTCACAATGAGGAGACAAAAGCTCAAAATGGATGGAAGATTACTCAAAATGAGTAAAAGATTGATTAGAATGGTTGAAAAAGAGTTGGAAATGATAGAAGGATATTCAAAATGGATGAATGTTTACTCATAATGAGTAAATGAGTGACCAAAATAGTAGAATGAGAGTTCAAAATTATAGAAGAAGGTTCAGAATGGATGGATGTTTACTCAGAACGAGTAAAGGAATGATTGGAAAGGGTGAATGGATGTTCAGAATGGATGAATGAAAGCTTGAAATGAGTAAATGATTGATTGGAATAGATGAATGAATGCTCAGAATGGATGAATGAAAGCTTGAAATGAGTAAACGATTGACCAGAATAGATGAAAAAATGTTGAGAATGGATGAATGAAAGCTTGAAATGAGTAAATGATTTATCAGAATAAATGAACGAATGCTCAGATTAGGAGAATAACTCTTGGAATAGATGAAAGGATACTTGTAATGAGTTGAATAATGCTCAAGATGTGAAGAAGGGTGCTTGAAATGACTGAATGAAGGGTGAAATTAGCTATTTGAGGGGTAGGTTCACCCAAGGTAGGGAAAGTGCAAATTAGGATTTTGGTTAAAGCTCAGATTAGGAGTAGATTAAAGCTCAAATTAGGATGATTGAAGGATGTGATGGGATTGATTCTACACCAAGTTTAGGGGTTTAAAGGATGTAAGGTGCTGACAATTAGATTTATCCAGATTTGGCAGTTTTCAAAAATTGTCAAATTTTTCCATTTTAGGAAACTTCACAGACATACCTTTGAGAGTCCAATTTTTTCCCAGAAAAACCCAAAACTAAGATAGGATGAATTTCCAACTAAAATCCTAGATCTGATACATGTATTCTGAGTTAGTAACAAAAATAATTTTTTCAAAAACAGAAAAAAACACTAAATTATGATTTTGAGGGTTAAGATGAAAGTTTGAGGCCCTGAAAATGTGCCAAAATGGGGTCCACCCAATTGATTGGGAATCCACATGCCACCTCATAATGAAACCACCCATAAAATTTCAACTCAATTGAACACCCGAGTCAAAAGTTATGGCCTCTAGAAGTTTCGACATAAAAATAAAAACCCTCAAAATGAAGTCTGGATGATTGGGATGGATGATTTGATGATAGATATGGAATCTAATGATGTTCTAAGTAGCACCCATGTGGTTTGGTCAATGAAATTATTACTTATGGAACAATGTTGATGACGAGCAAACAGGTGCTCAAAATGACTGAACGGAGGGTGAAAATTTTTATTTTTGGGCAGGTCTACCCCTCTATTTTGGGAAGGTCTACCCTTGGATGGGCAAGTCCATCACTAGATGGGAAGGTCTGCCCCTGGGTGGGTATTTCTACCTCTGGATGGGTAGGTACACCTGTTTGACAAAAATTTGGGAAAATATGACAAAAATAGGCTGAAAGGGGACTGATATAGAGGATAGGTCTACCCCTAGAAATGGTCAGGTCCACCCTTGGTGGGCAGGTCTTCCACTGGGAAAGTTTGAACTAGGGTTTTAGAAAAATTACTAAGGCAAAGGACCCAAAACATAGCAAATAACAATCAGATAATAAGGCTGACTCGACTGAACAGAAAACTACTAGTTTTGCACAAAGAAAAAAAGTTCAAACAACATGATCCTAAGATTAGTAGAATGGGTATAGCCAAAAAAAATATTCTATTTTAGGATAAACAAGGTTTCTAGGGAGTCCTCGATATACACTGGGTACATAAGGCCCAAATCGTGAACACCAACCATCACAAGTGTGAGTTGGGAACCTTAGCGAGATACTAAAGGCTCATACCAACTCTTCACATCATCCTGATGCTTCGCTCATAACGACATGATTAGATTGAGGTAAAAAAATTTCTCTCCCCCCTTTATATACCTCGCTGGTACACATGGTTGGAATCATCCCTTGGGGTGATGAAATCCCAAAGTATTTCCCCTAAGAAAAATAAAAATGGGAGACTCAAAAGGACTTGGTAAGCTACGATTTCTCATCACCCAGGATCGCCAAATGGTGCAAGGAAATTGGATACATCAATAGCTTAGCACAAGAACAAAACATAAGGTAAATTTGACCCCTCCTTGTTAATCTATATGCTTAAATTGCTAAAAAATAATAAACAAACAACTGATAAAAGTTTCAAAATGGATAGCCTGCAAGAAACTTGTTAGTGATTTATTTTTTCATTTTCCACCAAACATTGATCAAATGCTTGCACAGACACAATTGGCACATGTTAAGAGGTTAGAAATACTCAAAATAGCGAAAAATGATGCCTAAAATTTAGTTTTTACCTTCTAGAAAAAGTTGTTTTGGTTGGGTCCACCCTTGGTTTTGGTCAGGTCCACCCCTGGAGGTTAGGTCTGCCCTTGGAAAAGGTCGAGTCTGGCCCTCTGCTAAAATTCTAAAAAAGTTGTTGTTTTTGGTCTCCAAAAAGGATATGTCTACCTCTACAAGGGCAAGTCTACCTCTGGGTGGGCAGGTCCACCCCTAGGTGGGTAGTTCTACTCCTAGATAAGGGTAGGTCTGCCCCTCTACTAAAAGTCTAAAAAAGTTGTTTCTCATCTCCGAGAAGGGAAGATCCACCTTTGGAAAAGGTCAGGTCCACCCTTGGAGGTCAAGTCCGCCCCTAGATGGTCATGTCTACCTTTCTACTAGGTTGGGTCTTCCCCTCTACAACTTGCACCTATAAATAGTGAAAAAATAGCAAAAGTGAAAGGACAAGACCCATCTATGGGTCCCACCGGGCGTGCCAAGAATGTTATTAGGTGAAAGTATTATTCCAAAAATGAGCAACAACAAAATAAATGTAAGAAACAAAGTGAACACCTAACACCTCAAGATAGGGAAAAAAACATTGAACTTAACAGAATAGATGAAAAAATTATACCTTGTTAAGTTATCCTTTGGTTGTCCCTTGATTTTTGAAGTTGTGTATGCTCCTCTTGATGGAAAAATATGCATAAATGTGATACAAGATGGATGAGAAGTGGATGAGAATGCTATGGTGAATGCAAAGTGTAAAAATTAGCTAAGTGTGGCTTCAAATGAGAAAAGTGCAAGAGTTTGGCTATGGAATGCAAAAGTTCCCCAAATGAGAGAAAAATGAGGGGTATTTATAGAGGAAGTTGAATTCTCTAGAGAATTCAATGGTTGAGATTGAGTGACCAAGGTCAAGATGAAGGGCTATGGTGAGTTGAGGACCCACAAGCCCTCAAATCTTGACATGTGGAAGGTGAAGTGGCTTAGAAATGGTAATGTGTAAATGAGGTGGAAGGAGATTACATAATGTGGAAGAACGACAAGTACTTTGCAAGTACTTTGAGGTATGAGAAGAATCTTAGGTGAATAAATGTGAATTAAAAATTCACATGCTTGGAAGAATCCTATGGACAAGACAAGGTTCCAAATAGGGAAGCACTTGTGCTCATGCTACTTGGTGTGATAAGTCAAATGTTCCATGGGGAATAGTTCACATGTGACTTGATGTGACAAGTCAAAGATCACATGGGGAAGAGTCCACGTGTGGCTTGATGTGACAAGTCAAAGATCACATGGGGAAGAGAAAAAATAATTTAATATTCCTTGGAAGGATAAAAGGAATTAAAAATTTCTTGGGAGGTTGATTAGGCTAGTTAATGAAGGATTAGAGGAGGGTTAGGTGTCTAAGAGAGATTAGAGGAAAACTTTCAAAAGTTGGAGGATGTGACACATCCTAATAAAGGATTAGGCATATGCACATTCCTAATGATGGAATTAGGAGGTTGATGAAGATTAATGAAGGGATGTGGCATGTGAGGAATGAAATAAATATCATATTTATTTAATTCATTTGATGAAAGGGTAATTAAAGAGGTAAGGTATTTTATTATTTAACTAGATACGTTAGGGATTAGAAGAACTTTAGAGATATTAATTAAATAATAGTTATATTACTTAATTAATGCAGATAAGGGGATGTTTATCTGAAAAAGGATAAATTTTGACAAATGAAAGTATCCAAATTTAGGTGTCTACACTTTCAAATTGGATTATCTTTCATGTTTTAATTGCTTTGTGTGTGCAATTTGTTGTCTAACCTAAAATGATGCAGAAAAAGAAATGCAAAATGAAGAACAACACAATACAACACCTCAATATTAGCCTAGTTAGACTTGAACAAAAGAAAGATGAAACAAATATTTTACCTTGCCCAAGTTGATTGGTTGGTTTTCCCTTTGGATTTGATTGCTTGTGTGCTCCTTAATGGAAAATCACCTAAAAGTTATATGCAAAATGATCTATGTGTAATTGAGGGTGTAGTGATGGAGTTGGGTATTAGATAAGTGTATGAAAATGCATGCAAAATGAGCTTGAAGAGTGCAACAATGGTGAATGCAAGAGCTTGAGTGCTTGAATATGGATAGCTTGAATTCTTTAGTGAATTGTCTGAATGTGAATGAATGAGAAATGAGACCAAAATCCTCTATTTTATGGGAAAATTCTCTAGAAAAATAGAGGGCTAGGATTTATCCACCATGGACAAGATGACGGTTTGTGGTGAGTTGAGGACTCACAAGCCCTCAAATCTTTCCATGTGGAAATAAGGTTGAAATAAGGAGTGTGATGTGGAGGTACTTGAAAGTACCTTGGGATTGGGAGGAAATTTCCTCAAAAAATTTCTCGTCCCCATGTGGGAAATATGCAACACGAGGAATTTTGAAATTCCTCAATAATCCTCATGGGAAAGAGAGAAACGTTGGAGCAATAATTGTGAATTTTTAATTCACATGATTGGAAGTACCTTGGGGATAAGACAAGGTCTCCTCATAAAGGAGGTCCTTGTCCCCATGTGGGAGATGTGAGACGAGAAATTTTAGAATTTCTCAACAACCTTTATGAGGAAAAGGAGAGCCTTGGGGAAATAAATGTGAATTTTTAATTCACATGGAGAAGAGGTTGTCTTTGCTAAATGAAGAAAGCACTTATGAAGGTTGACTTAGAGTCATTCCATAAATGGAATGAGGATTAGATTAAGGTTGTACAAACAGGTGATTAGAAAAGCTAATGAAGGATTAGAATCAAGTTGCAAGTGATGGAGGATGTGACATTAATCCTGATTAATGGTGTGCACATATTAATCATGGATTAATTAAACTAATCTAGATTAAAGGGGAATTATGGAGGATGTGACAAGGAGAGAGAAAAGAGGTAATTTAAAATTGATTTAAATTCAAAAGGCTAAATGGCTAAATTAAATAAATTGATATATTTATTTAATTTAGAGAGGAAGGGATGAAAGGTAGAGTATTTAGTTATTAAATTAAATACTTTAGAAACCTTAGGAAACTAGGAAATATTAATTAAATAAATCATTTAATTAATATCGGCAGGGAGTATGAGATAGATGAATAAAGATGATGAATTTATGAGTGGTCAAATTTGGATGTCTACATTTTTCCCCTCTTTAAAATACTATTAGAATAATAATGTTTCAAAGAAAAATAAAATGCATATGACTCTATAGAGGAAATCACTAGAAAATGATGCCCATTGCATAAGCTACCTAGATTGTGGGAAATGAAGGAAGATGCCTCGATCTCACAAGAAAGTGACCATGATGGAGGAATGGAGGAAAATGGTAGGGTATGCCCCCTTGAGAGGGTGGTTTGGGAAGAAAAAGGGGCCCTGAGCAACTTCTGAATATGAAGAAACAAAGGGTACCATTGGATAGAGCTCAAAAAACCATGAAGATTAGCTTTTGAATAGAGTCAAATGGACACACAATGTGCAAATGGTTGCTCGCAAAAGCTAGAGGATTAATTAAATGAAAAAGGGGTTGAATAAAGGGGAAAAATATCCTCAACTTAAAAAGGTTAAAGAAAAGGAGGGAAAAGTTACATATAGTAATTTTAAGAATTACTATTCCTCATTTTCACACCTATTCTAGTTGAGTGAGAGAGAGAGGAGAAGAGGAAGGTGACGAGGATGGATGAGGAGTACGATGACGATATTATCCATCGGGGGGATGAGGTACAGTGGTTCTACCATGAGTGTGTGGTTCCATGCCTGGTTAGTCCCAAAACCCTCTTTGTGATTTTAAGAAAATTTTGTTTTGTTTTTGAATTTTCATGCATTTAAAAAAATGGGTTTTGGGATTCGGGTAGGTGGTAGAATTTTTATTTCACCCATTGTGTAGGAAAAGTTGCCTCTTTAGAGGTAGAAGGGAAGGGGGGTGGATTCACCTATTTAATGGTCAAATTCACCTTAAAAACAAAAAATGTCTGAAAAAGGGTGGGATGGGATTAGAGAAGGGTATACTTTCCCATGAATTGGGTAAATCCACCCAAAATGGGGTTATGTTAGCTAAATGGGTGACTGTGCCTAGGAGATGTGTGAATGCACCCAGAAGATGGGAGAATGCACCCATCTAATGTGTATGACCAACTGCAACAAAGGGCTGGTAGGTTCACCCGTCCGCCGGGTGGACTTGCCCAGCCATGGAGGTAGGCAGTTGTGCCCTCTGGGCAGATGAGGGTGCCCACCTGTGGAGGTGGGTGAAGGCTCCTGCTGGACAAGTAGATCAAGCTCACCCAAAGGGTGGGAACACTCGCCCATCCCAAGGGAAGCTCGCCCAAAAGGTAGGCAGAGTCGCCCATCCTAAGGGTGGGCTCACCCAAAGGGCAGGCGGATTCACCCATCTCAAGGGTAGGCTTGCCTATCGAGTGGGAAGATGTGCCCATCCCCAAGGTGGGCTCACCCATTAGGTGAGCGAACTTTCCTATCCCAAGGGAGATGGTTGGGAAAAGGGTGAAGTTGCACGTAAAATGGGTTCGCTCAGAAGGGCCAGAAGAAAAGGGGTGAATTTGTCTGAATTGGGAAAATTCACCCAAAAAGTGAAGAAAAAGTGGGGGATAGGAAAATTCACCCAAAAAGTGGGGGAAATGTTGAGAAGACAACCCAAGGAAGGGATGAAAAGAAGGTGAAAAAAAGATGAGAAAATGGGTTAAATGACTGACATATTATGTGGTGTGGATGCAATAGTTTGAGAGCTTGCAGACATGGGAGAGGCATTTGGATTGGTTGGAGGCAATGATAGAGGTGATGAATGGGGAGGATCATGAGGCACTAACATTAGCAAGTCTACTTCATATGCTGGGGTACCCAACTGTCAGAGTGCACTGAGCATTGTTGAAAACACTAATAGAGCAATGAGATTTAGAAACATCAAAATTTCACCTCCAGATAGGGGAGGTGACTATCACTTTGGAGGAAATGTGGAGGATCCTTCTATTACTGATAGGAATCCATCTGGTGAGTTGGATGAGATTAGAGGGGTAGGAGCTAGACCGGACCCTATGGGTCCTTTTTGGACAAGAGTACTTACCAGTTCAGGAGATGGTTTTGGATCTAGACAGATGTTTGGGGTTGGGAGTACCTCCACTACCTTTATACCTTTGTGACTTGATTAGTGAGCTCTTGCTTCCAAATAGGAGTGGAAATTTTTGTAGCCTCAATTTCATGGAGCTTGTGAGACACATTGTCGCGTAGAGGGAGGGGAATTCACATGGGGTCCATGTGTGTTGGATCAGTTATACAAAGATATGCACATTGTGTGCTATCGGGGGTAGTCAACATTACACATGTGACATTGTTATAGGTATGGGACTGGAAGCACATCAGTGTTCCTAGGATAGGAGTGGTGATATGAGGGATGGAGGATCCTACACTACTAGTATCATATTGGTACGAGACCGAATACTATTGGAAATTTCATTACTAGGGCATCGATGATCTAGATAGATGGAGGAGAAGTGTAGATGATTTATGGGAGGATCAGATAGTGTGGAGGCCCTACATGACAAGACGGTTCTCTAGATGGAGGGAGGATGAGAAGAGACATAGAGGATAATCCTACACAGTATCCTATTTGATTAAGAGAGAGCTCTACATAGTGAAGCTTCACAGGGTAGACCAAGTGTTGAAACAGTTCAGGATTCAGCAAGACATCCCTCACAGATCATAGAGATTCAAACACATCAATCGAGAGTGACCATGGGGGGATTAGATTGCTTCCATGTAATACCCCTCCATTTTGGCTCTTTTGTTCGGCAGTGTTCTTTGTATGTTGTTTCTGTTTATGCTTTGACTTTGGAACTTGGTTACTATTTGATCACGAAATGTAGAACAATGTGAATGTTATATTTTGATGTTACTTTATTCAGATGTTATCTTTGTGGCATGTTTTGGATTAACTCAGCAGATATTTGAATTAATGATATTTTATGCTTTTGGTCATATTATGGATATATGTTTTTTTTTATTAATGATACTTTACCTTCGTCAGTATTGATGTGACTGTATGGGTGAAGGGGACGAGATTACATCACTCGCATGCGAGCGCCCTATGATTCTATGATCCCTCTTCACAGTGTGACTATTATGATTATCCATGTACGACATTCATTTTGGTTATAGGTTTGTAGGTACAGGACTTCGTCTCCAACTGGTTTCATAGGTTTGAGCGTGTCCATATCCCAACGGGATTGTTATTGGGAGATAGTAATGAGGTGTTCCTTGTCATAGTGGGTCGTCAGTTTGTGTTTAGTATATTGTTGAGCCGTGTCCTCTTTGATGTCTTGATCATTTGGTTTATCAATGGAAATTATATGTAGAAATTAATATTTAAGAGGTAGAAATGTTAATTTGTGTGTTTTAGATTAAATTATTATTTAATTTAATTAATTTTATTTTATTGGTAATTTAAATTATTGATTAAATTTATTTGATTAAGTCAATCAACTAATTAATTAGATTTATGTTGTTGATTAAATAAATTATAGTTATGATTAAATAAAATAAATAGTTAAAGTTCTTTTGGAAAATGCATAGATTAAATGATTTAAATTTATTTGAAATTTAATTTTGTTTTAAATCATATAAATTCAAAATATCTTTAAATTTAATATATTTTATTTGAGATATTTAAAATAAAATAAAAAATGAAAATATCTTTAAAAATTCAAAAAATGAAATATCTTCAAATTATAATATATTTTATTTGAGATATTTATTTTGAATTTTTAATTCAAAAAAATGAAATATCTCCTAATTTTAAAATATTTAATATGAGATAATATTTTGGATATTAAATTCAAAAAATAAAATATCTCCAAATTGCATTATAATAATATATATGAGATATTATTTTTAAGAATTTAAAATTTGGGGGAAACTTTATATTAGCAAATTAAATTTCATAATTTGAGGGATTGCAAAATTGGAGGATTGCTATTTTGGGGAAGTTCTATTTGAGCATTGTCCATTTCATATTATTGGAATTTTGGAATTTTGGTGGAGAGTTTGGCTATGGTTGGATTTGGATTTTGAAGAAGAGATTTGGAATCACCATTGTTAAGTCCTCAATCTTTGGGAGAGAACATCAGGTTCTTCTTTATTTATGTTTTCATTTTGAATTAAGTTTCAATTTCATTATGCTATTGAAAATCTTTTAAATGCTATTTAGATGCAATGAAAACCCATGTGAAATGAATTCAAATCTTGCAAACTGTTGTTGGATTTGGGAAAGAAAACAAAACATGAAATTGAAAGAAAAACAAAATATTCATGTTAAACTGTAATGTAAACCATTTATTATTTGTTAAATTTATTCTATTATTGCAAAATAATTTTGTTGTTTATTTGCATGATTTGGCTATGAATGAAAATCTGGGTATATATTTATAAATATACTAGTCTATATATATATACACTAGTATATTTGTAAATATATATGGTAGTTTTAAAATTTCTAAGAAGAAATTATATTTTTTCTTTAAAAATTTCTACACACAAAATTATGTGTTTTTTTCAAAATATTGGTCTATGTTTTTTTACCAGAAATTATTTTTAAAAATATATAATATACTGGGGAGGGGGCCATGCCTTGGTAGCACAGCCTCCTTAATGGAGGCTAGGCACTGCCATAGGCAGTGCAGCCTCCATAAAGGAGGTTGGGTGCAGCCTATGGTTGTGCCCTCCTCCCTTATGGGAGTCGCGGCCCCTAAATAAACTTAGGTTTATTTTAAATTGTAATTTAAAGTTTTTTTATTATATAATATTTTAATATATATATATATATTAT
>VDFB02249979.1:0-10475 GCA_007258455.2 Sequoia sempervirens
TCTCTCTCTCTACCTCTCTCTACCACTCCCTCTCTGAGGTATCTCACTCACTCACTCACTCTATCTCAAGTCTCTCCCTCCTACCCCTTCTCCCTCTCTTAGGTCTTTCTCTTACTCACTCACTCCTTCCTATCTCTCTCCCTTCCACCTTAACCCTAAACCCTTAGAGCCATCTACCCCTTTACCCATAGCCCTCCCTCCCTCTGTCATCCCACTCCCACCCTCTCTCTCTCTCAAGTATCTTCAATATCTACCCCTCTCCCTCTCTTAGGTCTCCTCACTCAATCACTCCTCTATCTCTACATAACCCTAAACCCTAAATTTTCGACCTTAGCCTTAAGCCTCACCCTCTGCCCTTAGCCCTCCTTTATCTCTCTCCCTCCTCTCTCTCTCTGTCTCGCCCTCCTGCCTCCTCAGCCATAAACCCTTAAGCCTTCCTATCCTCTACCCTCAGCACTCTTCCCTCCACGCCTCCTAATTCTCTCTCTCCTGCCTCTCCCCTTCTTCCCTCTTCCCTCTCCCTTCCCCTCCTAATTCTGCTTTCTCTATATATATCTCTCCCCCTCTCCCTCTCTCTCTCTCTCTCTCTCCCACCCTCCACCTCCTAATTACTCTTGGGTATATGTGTGAAAAAATTGGATAACCGATTTAGATCGGATATCCGATTTATAGCACCAAAATATTACATTTTAAAATGTTTTTCAAATTAGATATTAGACACGAATTGGATATCCAAAAAAAATTGGATATGTGATTTGTAGTACTTTGGCTTGGGCATTGCTATGGAGCAATGTACTGACAGCCAACCCAAAAAAAAGTCAACTCGGGATTTTCGCATTTTTTGGCAAGTTCAAAACACTACATTTTCCATGTTGCCACTTTTTGGTCCATCATGATCCTACACATACCCAGGTCTAAATCAAGTAGTTGTTATTGTTAAGTTGGATCACTCCTTTCTTTGAAGGCCATACACTTATGATTGGGTCAAGTGTTCTTTTCTTTAGAAAATTCCTACTGCCTTTTTGATAGGTTAATTATCATTTGATTAGATGGGTTATGAAACACTTATTTCAAAATAAAATATCTTTATGAAGAAGTATATTGGCATGAAATTAAATATTATTTAATATTCCAATGTAAAAACTACAAAGAATGGAAATAGTGCTTTCAAAACATAGAAACTATTAATAGCAGTAAGTCAATTAAAATGAAAAACACTCTATATTGAGGTTAAGGATACACAACTAAGAAAATGATCTAAAGTTACTTATTTATCCTAGAGGAACTAAGTATACAGTATACAAGGAAAACCAACAAACCCACAACTACCCTTGTTTTGAAGGAGTTTAGTTTTCTCCCCTTCCTGATCTCGCTAATATTGTCTAATTGTTTTAAAGAGATGAAGGGTCATAACACAACTTTATTCAACCCAGTAAATAGCTTGGTTAATGAAACTTGACAAAAGAAACAAAACAATTGCTACATTTGGCATTTCATGTTGAATGAAGAGTGGTGACAATAATCTACTTATATTTTAATAAAACACTATTTTTATAAGAAGGCTTGACATTAGAAAGATAAGTGTTACTTATAGTTTAATAAAACACTATTATAGTTTTGCCAGCATATACTATTGTATGCTTGCATGGCCTCTTAGTTAATATATGGGGAGAGAAAGAGAGAGATGGGAGAAGAAAGAGAGAGATAGAAGATATATGGGAGGAAGAAGAGAGATGGAGATATATGGGAAGAGAAAGGAAGAAGAGGTGGAGATAGAAGAGTCGATGGATAGGGGGATAGGGAGGAGGAGAATGGTGAGAGATAAGAGGGGGAGATAGAGAAGGGAGGAGGAAAAGGATAGATGAAAGAGATAGAGAGGAGAGGAGTAGAAAGGAGATAAAAGGAGGAGAAATAGAGATAGAGATATAGATATAGAGTAGGAGAGATGGAGGGAGAGATGGAGTGAATGAGAGAGGAGGAGGGAGAGATAGCTCAATAGATAGAGTAGAGGCTTGACATAGATAGTGGGAGATATATATAGATATAAGCTGACGAGGGGAGAGATATATGTGACATCACCCTCCCTATATCTCTATCTATTCATCCTTATCTATTTATCTCTCTACCTCTCTCTATCTCTTTGTCTCCCTTTCTATTTGTATGTTTGTCATTATCTCCCTCTCTCTCTATATTTTCTTCCCTATATTTATCTTTGTCTCCTTAAGTGTGCAATGGGTACATTGAAGAGGTCTTAAAGGAGAATTATCATATCTTTAATCAAATGGCATGTTACTTTGAGCATAACTCCCCAAGGATGCATGCCATCCTAGGATTGTTGACATAAAACAACCAATCAAAATTTAGTTTCTCTCTCTCATATTAATATATATTACTATTATATTAAATATATATTATATTAATTATATTTTGTATTATATAAAAATATACTTATTATTAATTATTAATTATAATAATTTTATACGTATTTAATAATTTTGTTAAAGAATATAATATATAATTATAATAAGTTGAATAATTATATTATTTATTATGTAAAATATGGCTAATATATACTTAACTATATTGTAGAATATTAAAACCTAGCTAAATGGCACCAAAATTTTGAACTTAATTAACATATTGTAAAAGCTAACAAAACGGTTTGTAGTTCACCATCAGAGTTGGGTCAATGCCAATAGCGAGGAAGAGTTTGGAGTAGTGAAAACAAAGGTCGAGATTCAATGCAGGAAGAGTTGGAGTAGTGAAAGAAATAAGGTCAATGTTAGTGCGAGGAAGAGTTTGGAGTTAAAACAAGGTCAATACCAACAGGTGAAGAGTTTGGAGGAGTAGAAACAAGGTAAATAAGCAGCACCCGAGGAAGAGTTTGGAGGAGTGAAACAAAGGAATCAATACCAGTCTTGGGGAAAGTTTGGAGTTAAAACAAAGGAGTCAATACCAAGCATTGAAGAGTTTGAAGGAGTGAAAACAAGGTCAATATCTGTGGGAAGAGTTTGGAGGGGTGAAAACAAGGTCAATACCAGCGCTGAGGACGAGGTTGAGGGAACTCAGGGAAAATTGATGACCAAGGGGCAATGAAAACTGTAAGTTTGGCACCCCCATTCTCTTTAACCTTCAATTTTCATGCCTAGTTTCAAGATCTTCTTGTACATTGGCCTTTACATTCTAAATAAAATGGTATAAGATAAAGAAAAGAAAATAAAAATAGCTTAGTCTTTCACATTTTTATCCACCAACCTTAGGTCTTGGAAAAACTCCCATAATCTACCCACATCTTGGTTGAGGTCTAGGATTTCATCACACATAGCCTTCATCACATGAGTCTGAAGCAATTGTAGACTTAGCCCAAGTATATGCTAGGCTAAGGTAGATCTAATGAATGGAAATAGAGGCATACAATTCTTCTTTAATACCTCCACCACAAACATATGCAAGGTGTTGGTTGTTTTTACGGTAAGTAGGTTGATCTTCTAATCTACCTATGGAATTGCCAATTCCAATAAAGGGCAGCTCTTAAGACCTGGACCAATTGACGAGGATTTGAAAGACCTCCTACACTTTGGGCTCTGCAAAACCTAGGAGGGTGATCCCTTAATGCATTTAAAACCTCTGCACCATCATCATAAAAAACATTAACAACAATAGATAATCTCATTTAATAGCTCAACATAATAGGATAACACCGAATAGAATTGGTTGTTTATCAATAATATCAACTATTTTTTAGCATGAGATAACTACAACAACATTTCACAGTATAAGATAGTCATTGATTTGCAATTTGTAGCAAGCTGTAGGTAAATGTTAACAAATACTGAACCATATGAATAAGTACAACTTAGATCAGTGCCATATATCCATTGGAGGAGTCAAATTTATAAGCATCTAAGGGTTTATGATAGATTTAACACATAAAATATAAGATCCTTGATAACATTGCTTTACAATCTCATCAATATGTATTCTAACCCAATACTACTTATCAAATCCTTATACATAACATATCCACCTACAATACCATTCAAGCATTTTAATTAATTCCTTGAATTAAACCTAAAACAAGAATCATACACACCACAACAGTGAGATGAATGAAACAACCCTTGATCATTTTATTCAAAATTTAAATATGCTTGTACAATGGAGAGACATGAGTTCAAATTAATCATATCAATTCAAATGCCAGTACTATCATAAAACATCACATCCACATGAATTCAAAACCTACTACAGAATGACTCAAAACCTAAATTGCATTTTCTCTAAAACCATCAGACTTTACAATTTTCTCTGCAACTTCATCTAGATTCGACCAAAAATATCTAACTTGCTAACCCATACTTCTGGCCTTGAAATCCTTCTTATAGAAAAAGAAGGAGAAAACAAGCATCGGGCCAAAAAACACACGTGTCACCAGCCAATTGGACCGCCTTGTGATATTCCAAAAAATTGTTACAACAAAAATCTCCCCAAAGAATCTTCTTGTTCATCGTTCCTACTGAGAATGGTTGATGCAACAACAAAAAATTCAAGAATTTTGCGCCTAGACTGTCACAAAAAAAAAAAATGGAATCTGTTGTAACTGCAACAACTGACTTGTCAACTGTTAGCAGCCTAGTCCTTTTCACTCTTCCTCAGTTAAATATACATTTACCCATTTCTGGTACTCTTCATCAATTGGCCAATCAAAATTGATCACCTCATTCACCTTGACACTATAAGGTTTGTACTTAAATTCCACCTGATTCACTTCTCTTTCAAAAGGCTCCAAGAATGAGCTGGTGCTAATGATTTTGTCCATATAGCTCACCAACAAATCATAATCTGAGTTACCCTATTTTTGAGGGTTTTGTAGTCGAAACATGATATAAAGGGGCTCTTACACTTTTTGTGATTATTGTAGCTTGTGTAAGAGGCCCCATGGATGTGTTGTAATTGTAGGATGCATGAATAGAGTATTAGGATGAGAAATAAGAGGTATAGCTGCTGTCCTCAATAGTTTTTGAAGAAAAGCATGTGAAATGAGATTCAAGCCTAGGTTTCAACAAAACATGTATACAGGAGATATGATTTTATGAATTTTTATCCACGTAATTACCCAGACCTAATGGGTTGTTTTGAACCTTTAAATATAAATGATATACACATACACACACTGCACATATATATATATATGTATGTATGTATATATATGTATTTTTTAATGTAAATGTAAATGCAATTCTTGGATGCTCTCCTAGAACAATAAATGCAACATATCATTAAAGAAATCTATATCTATGTATATAAATGTGTATTTCTAAATGCAAGTGTAAATGCAAAGAGCATATGGTTTGTAGTGTTATAGATACAACATATCCATAAATTAATGTAATTGAAATTCTAAATTCTTCAACACATATAATATGAAATCGATCAAACTATTAAACTACACTTGAAATAAATGAAAATAGTAAATGCATATGTATGTGTATTTGTAAATGTAAGTGTAATAAAATAAATAGGCAATGAAAATTATAAAGGGAATACAAGGAAGGTCTCCTCCCTTCTTGGTAGTGATAACCTCCTCCACACACAACCCTTAAAAATTATGAATAGAGGAATTATAATCTTTGAAGAACTCAAAGTTGATTCTCTCCTGCCTGATGCAATTAGTCATTTTATCCTTACAAACATTTATAGTGATTACTAGAGGCACATAGACGAATTCTTCATAATAGAAGAATTTGATCATACTTTCCAATGGTGGCATTATGAGAAAACCTTAGGTTAAATGAATAATTCCTAGCTAAGTTCTTTAAATCATGTCCAACCGTATAAGAGAAGACCGCTACTATGTGTACCTAGATACCATGGAGAAAGGCTAGTCTTTGGGCTCTTTCATCAGTCATCCTACCTTAAAACATACCAAAAATCTCCTAGCAATTAGACATAGGAGATTTAATATGACTTAAAAAAATTGATTGCCAAAGTGTAAACTTATGATGACTTAACAAGACCTAGTACACACTCCCTCCCCGTTAACCACTTAGACATATGGAAATTAAATGTTAATTTGCTTCTATTTTTAGTCATGTAGGTGTCAAATAAACCACTTGGTGGTGTTTTCCTTCAAGTTTATTTACTTGAATGAAGAGAAAAAGTCCTTTGATTACAATTAGAGAATACATTTGAGGCCTTGGTTGTGTAACTGGTGGACCATAGTCACATTTAACACTTGTTACAAAATTTGGGAGTTAAAACGTTAAGTAGATTTGATTTGTGATGGACACATTTGGATGGTAGTAATAATAGATTGCAATCTATCAAGACTTGATTACCTTATAACTTGTGAAATTATAGCGATGAAATGATAGATTAATCATAATGTCACCTTGGGATCACATCACCATGAAAAAACTTCATCGAACATCCTTATGAGTGTAGGTACCACCAAATAGGTATTTGTCAGCTATGTCTTCCTCGAGCGAGGGAAATTCAAGAAGAGAAGAGGAAAGTGAGACATGTAGTATGTCTAAAAGAGGGAGATCAACTAGAGGTCAAAAGATTAGAAGAAAATTTCGTAAACGCATAGAATTTTTTCTTGCTGAAGGGGGTCATGTTCTTATGATGATGATAGAATAGGGGACGTCGAGGTTCCCTTGAGGTACAAACATCTACGGAAACAATGGGTACCCAAGGAACTTCCTCCAATAAGCACTGATTTTTGTGTCAACGAGAGGATATATCGCATAGCACCATCATCATTACATGGTTTGGGCCTATTTTGCATGGACGACATAAAGGTCTGTTACGCCAAAGTTACTGAATTGATGGAGTATGTTGGAACCTATTATAGTTACAAATATTGGATGCAACTGGTTTGATATACACATAGTATGCGTAGGTATGCACTATTAGAAAATTATATACAACTAAAAGATAAGGATCAAAATAAAGGAGTGGCTATGTACATTGATGGAAGGCCAAAAGTATTAGGGAATATTGCAGGGTTTATAAACAATACATAACTTGGGTCAACAAATAAGCAACCCAATTGCATATTCAAGGCACGCTAGGGAAACCGTGTATTCATATGTGCGATAAAATCAATAACTGCAGGGGAAGAGTTTCTAATCAATTACAAATTGAATCACTTAGTTACAAACATAGTTACTATGGGGGTGGTACATACTATGTACCATTTTACCCAACCTCCAATTAATGACTCCAATATACCATTTTATTCTTATATTTTTTTTCGTAAGTCTATTGGTTTCATTTCGGTAATGTTTTTTTATATTTAATTTTTGTCACAAGGGGACATTGATCATATGGAGAAGGCTCTGGCCCAGAGCATAGATCGCGATGTATCTTTAGGCACTTCTACCTGAAAAGTTTACCTCATTGTAATTGTACAAATTAGATACGAGCAAAATGTTTTATTATTATGTTTTTTTCATAAGTTTTTTAGGTTAATTTCGATAATATTTTTAATATTCTTGTTGCAGTCGACTGATCAGGGAAAGGCACCAGTAGTAGAGGAGAGCATCCATAGTGAGGTGTAGTTAGTATTTTGTGATGATGACATCGCTTATTTAGAAAACCATCTTGATACGATAAAGAAGATAAAAAAAAATGTAATGAAGAAATGGTTAAGTTGATGTTCATAGTGCCTCAAACAGATGAGATAAGAGAGAGGGTTAAAATATTGATTGAGAGATTACAAAACTTGCAAGTAAGTTGGCATGAGGTCTTTAATTATAACATAATTCCATTCATGGTTTTATATTGTGTACTTTTTTATGTATTAATAGGCTGAAATATGTGTTGTTTTATAGGATTATTTGCCTCCTCATGATGCTCTTGGCCATGATCAGGGTACTGCAAGTGCTTCTTGAGGAGTAGGGGTTGGTACAAGTGTCCATCTTAATCTTCCTACACATACGTCACATCATCTGACCCCATAATCCATGCCTATATTTTCCTCTAAAGATGCCGAGGAAACACATACCATCGCGAGGGCATCCGTTAATGCACCCTAGGTATGAGACACATACGGAACATCGCGTTAGGACATGTACACAGGGATGTAAGGAGCCACTGTGCTTGTGATACTTTTAGCATTTTACAGATCTTCCTTGTTACTAGTATGGTAGCATTGCAGAGGCCACACTTGTAGTGGTAGGATTTCATTCCTTAAAGATAGAAGACCAGTACACTTTAAAATGTTTTAATTATTATTATTTATAATCAATTGAAATTTACTTATTGAGCCGCTCTTTTTTAGACTATTGATCCCATGATCATTTTGTAGGAAATGATGTTTTTTATAAACATCTAATTGATATTACATTGGAGCTCTTCGGGCCCACCATATGTACACGGTGGATGCCCAAAATCAAGATTTAAAAGATAAGCTCATTAACCATTTAGTTGTGTTGTTCGGTGATAAAACATTCAACCGAACCAAGGTCCTTAATAAAGCTGGTACCTATATAAAGTATGTGAGGGACCAATATAGGTCACATTTAGAGAAAAACTAAAAGTATGAGTGTCCCCCCATAATTCTAGAGAGAGAGTGGAAGGACCTAGTGTCGGATGGAAAGGAGAAGGTTGAAAAGAAAAAAAAGAAAGACACCACCGAGCCAAAGAAGGTATGTGATACTATCAACAGTAGCAATTATATAATGATTACTCTTTCTTTTTACATAATCCGCGTGTTGGAAATGGCAAGCTACGACGCCGAAGGCAACAAAGGAAAGAATAGAAAAGATGAGAGCATGGCTTGGCAGGTGGACGTTTAGCATGAGGAATTGTAAGTATCGATAATGAATATTGCATCAAATTATAATAAATTGAAAACAATTTTGGTTTTATCCTATAGAAGCAAAATTCATGATCTTCTGCAAAAATGTAGAGCTCTGAATTCAACAGAGTTCCCACAGAAGAGGACCTGAAGATTGCCTTCCAGCAAGGCTATGGAGCCATGGCTGAACGCCTAAGAGTCTTGAACGGGCAAACACAATCTTCCATTGCATTTGACATGCAGGTAAAATAAAATCAAAGTTTATTTAAAATTTGATTACTTGCAAATCTATTCAATATTAATTTCCACCTAAAAGTATTTACATGCCTATTTGTTTAAACCCATTCAAGCAATGATAATCTTGCACATGACATTGGAATTCAACTTGGTGAGGGTGGAGCCTGGCGATGCAAATGAAGTTCGTAAGAAGTACATCGGTACTTTAGAGGCATGTAGGCGTAATCAACATATTGAGCATGATTAGGCTAGAAGATTGAGAATATGATGCTTGGCCCCATCGAGGGTAAAGAGGACCACTCTAAAGAGTTCTTTAAACATATTTAATTGCAATTGGTGTATTAATTAATGTAACCTTTCGTGTTTCAAATTTAGAGCATATAGAGTGTGATCAATGTGTTGAGCATGATCAGGCTAGAGAAGATCAGGAACATGATGTGGCCCCATTAGGTAAAGAGAACCACCCTCATGTTCTCTTAAACATATTTAATTTCAATTGGTGTATTAATTAATGTAACCTTTCATGTTTCAACTGCAGATATGGATTTAAAGGGTGTTCATCATGTTGAGCATGAGTCTATAACAAAAGTTCAGGAACATGATGTGGATCCATCAGGTAAAGAGAACCACTCTAATGTTCTTTTAATTAATGAAATACTTGTAACAATAATAATAAAACATATCAGTTTAACATTTCTTTCTTATTGCAACAGACCCCCCCTTGCAGCGGCGTCCATGTCATGAGCAGACGACTAGGCGTACATTAAGATCACAAGCAAAGGGAAGAACAACTAAAGGGGGGACAAATATTGATTTAGAAAATGATACTCCACATCAGCTTTATGTAGCTTTAAAAAAGAAACAAAAAAAAAGTGATTGTAATCATATCATGACAACCATATTTTTGATAATATGTAAAAACTGAAAGAATGAATATTATATGTTAATGAATGAATGTGAATATGTTAATTAATGAATGTTATATGTTAATGAATGAATGTTAGATGTTATTAATGGATGAATGAATGTTATATGTTAGTAATGGATGAATGAATGTTATATGTTATTAATGGATGAATGAATGATTAATGTTATATGATTGGGTATGGGGAATTGAGAGTGATGTGAGGGGGGTGAGCAGCCAAATGAATTTCCACTGTCACATGGTTGGCCCTGTTAAGTAGAGAATATTAAATTATTCTCAAAACAAAGAGAAGCTCAATAAGGTAATGCACTTTTCAGTATAAGAAATGCATCGTTTGAAGCATCAAATCAATATGCAAAAATGAAAAAAAGTGCTAACTTTTCACTATGGTGGCAGAAAAAATGATTCTTTATACCTTGAATCCATGCTCTACATCATAATTTGAAGTTGTTTCCATTCTAATGTTCTGAGTTTAGTTTGTTTGTATGGCTTTGTATGAATACCACA
>VDFB02249983.1:0-11573 GCA_007258455.2 Sequoia sempervirens
TGTTGAAAACGAGGTAGGTAGGAGTAGGCACTTAAGAATTATTCTAGCACTTCCTCTAATGGGAAAACATCTAGAGGAACTTCATCAAATCCTACCTTATCCTCAATCAATTCAGGATGGACTAAATTGTGAGGTTCAGCTGAAAACATATTAATACTCCACCATGGTTTTTTCATGGATTATTTAGGAGTGCATCCCAGTCCCAAGTGATGCTTACAAGGCCTAGATTGGATAGGGACATAATTCCTTGTTTGATACACCCAAGACCTTTACACCCATAGCCATACTTAGAAATGAGCTTATATCTAAGGTCATAATGTGTCTATAAAGCTTGGGAGGAAGGTGGTTCTACATAGAGAGCGTCATTCCACCAATGGGTATAAAACACATCTACGAGACCACAACCATCCTTCTCATTGGGATTACAAAAATTGGCCTCCTTAGTAGAAGTATGATTGCCCTCCTCAATAGGGGAATAGCTAGGGTCCTAGATAGGATCACAACTTTCCTTCTCAATGGGAGGACGATCAACTTCCTTAATGGAGGTGCTTGAAGATATTGGAAGGTCAAAGTGAATGGGGTCTACTTTATATTCTCCAATAAAGAATTAAAAAATTCCAAAGATCCCCAATCATCACTGAGACATGCATTTGATTTAGAAGAAGAAGATGGAGAAGATAGAGGACCCTCTGCTTTCAGCTATTCCTCTTTAGGGACATTCATTTTCGAGGTAGTCTCTATGGATGACACCACATAAGAATATGTCAACACATCAGAGGTTAGTGACATAATAAAATTCTTAAGAGTGGAAACAACTGAGGCTTGACCAACAACAACCAACTCACAAAGGTGGACAACTTCAGGGTCAACCTTGATTGTAGCCACTTGATTATTAGCTACAAACTTTAGAGAATGATGCAAAGTAGAAGTCAAGGTTCCCATAGCATGAATCCGAGGTATTCCTAGAAGAAGATTGTAAGGTAAGGGACCAAGCATCACATAAACTAGGAGATGGGTAAGGTAATGAGTCCCTAGCTACAAAGGCAAGATTATTGTGCCGAGCTTGGCGACTAAGTTATCAAATCCCGCGAATGTCTGAAAATGACTAAAGAAGAAACTTTAATTTTAGGTAAAGACCCATAAGCACATGTTGAGGTTGAATCAATGTCGATGAGGGGTACCTACAGTGCTATTGGCACTAACTATAATCATCTTGTTTCTACACATCTGGGGGTGGAAGTTCCTATAGATAGAACATGATATTTGGTGAATCCACATGAATATGATCCATCAACGGATTAACATCCACCAACCTAGTGGAGGTAGGCAAGAGGATTTTTTACAAGGCTTCTTAAAGTATACCTTGAGAAATCGACACAGTTTGAAGAAAATCCCAAAGTGAGAGCTTGGCCGGAGTAACACAGAGTTGCTTGACAAGATCATAATAGCCAGTTTCTTTAGTAGCGAGTTTAGGTGCCGAAGGAAGGCGTGATTGAGAAGGTGGTAAAGAATTAGGAACCGAAGTATGTTAAGATGCAGGTACAAAATATTGTTGTTTCAAATTCTACTGATTTCTTCTAGTGTTATATGTGTGTGCCACAACATTGTAAGAAGAAGAATTTATAGCTTTCAAAAACCTTTTATACAAATCCATTGAGTCATTATGATATGTGACCCCACAGATAAAATTAATTCTCTTAGGTGAAGGGCTAGCTAGAGTCAAGTAAACAACAAGTCTCTTAGGATTTTGAGGAGCCACAAAGACTACAATACATTTACCGACCTCCTAGCTTATGAAGAGGAAGTAGATGTTTGGGATGAAGAAATTTATTTTGGAGATCTGCGGATAGGAGAAGATGCTTCTAAGAAATCATACAAAGCATTTTCTAACATATTGAAATCTTTCTTAGAAAAAGTGCTATCATAGACATTAAAACATTACATAAAAATATCCAACATGGTTCATGTCGGGTTCACCAAAATGTAGAGAAGGGGGATCCACTACTCATGAGTTTCTTGCTTCCCAAGAGAATCCTTAGGAATGGACTACCCTAAACTACCTCGAGTTTTTCTTAATTGAACTAGAAGGAAAAATGAAGAAATTGTAAAGAATAACTCAAAGGATAAATATTAGATAAAGTGATTGGATAGATAGCTTCACAAACCAAAAGAGTAGGATACTAGTGTAACACCCTACCACGTAACCCTAGAGGATGACGCAAACACAATGAAAGCGTAAATTTTTTTTTTTAAAGTGTAATTAATAACAAGTAAAGTGAACTACACTTAACACATACATCCTCTAAGGTACACAACATCGCTTACATTCAAGGATGTATGCGTTAAGTGTAGTTCACTTTACTTGTTATTAATTACACTTTTAAAAAGAAGATTGTTACGCTTTCATTGTGTTTGTGTTGTCCTCTAGGGTTATGTGGCGGGGCGTTACACATGGTATTGCTTATAATAACAGTTATCATAGTTCGATTGGCATTCCTCCTTTCCAGGCATTGTATGGATGACCATGTCAGAATCCTTTGAGTTGGGATCGGTTAGAGGAAAAAGTTCTACTGGGTCCAGAGATGCTTGAGGATATGGAGTAGCAAGTGATCCATATCAGGGAACATTTGGTTGCTGTATATGATAGGTAGAAAAAGTATGCAGATGCACATTAGGTGGATTGCCAGTTTGTAGTAGGTGACCGATTATTTTTCTGAGTGCGTCCATGAAAGAGTCCAATCTGATATGGAAAGGGATCTAAGCTTGCACCTCACTTTGTTGGGCCATTCGATATTCTTGAGAAGATTGGGCCAGTAGTGTACCGTCTTACTTTGTTGCCCAGTCTCTTGTGCATACATGATGTATTTTGTGTTTTAGTATTCAGGCCTTATCACCCTAATATATCTCACATATTTGATTGGAATGCCTTATAGGTAGAGGATGGGTAGCTGGATTTGGAGCTCATGGCCATCACATAGCACATGAGACTCGCCCTTAGGGGAGGAGATATTGAGTAGGTTAGGGTCTAGTGGGATCCTAGTGATGATACTTAGGCTACTTAGGAGGATGCAACTAGGATGAGGGAGCTCTATCCCTATTTGTTCGCAGGCTTCCAAGAGTAATCCTAATCCTAGGGGGGAGGATGTAGCACCCCTCCAATTTGCTTATATTTTTAGATAGTTCTTTTACTTTGATAGACCATGATACTATGTTGTTGTTATTTGATCGTTGACATTGAAGCGATGATGGTTTTTATATTGAGATGTGATGGTACACTATATGGATGATTATTGATTATGACATGCTTTCTAGTTAGCATAGTTGATTATTTGAGTTAATATTGATATATGCTCATCTGCAGTTAATTGATGTTTTAGTTTCATCAGTTTTGATGTGACACTGTATTGGTGAAGGGAACATGATTGCATCACTCGCTTGCGAGTGCCCTATGATTCCACAATTTTCTCTTCACGGTGTGTTTGTTTCATGATTTATATATATATGTATGACATATGTTTTGATTGTAGGATTGTAGGTACAAGACATTGACTCCACCTGGATTCACACGTTTGAGTGTGTCCATTACCCAATGGTATAGTTGATTGGGAGATAGTAACTATATTTCCTTGTCAAGCCACAACCCTAGTCATAGTGTGTCATCAGTATTTGTTTGGTTTTTCTGAGTTGTCATGTTGTCCATGTTTGCCTTTTCATTTATTTATTTTGCAAGGTATGTTCTATGGGAAATTATTGTTAATTAATGTTTATAATGGTTTTTAGTGATTATTTAATTAATTTCGATTAATGTTGTTAGAAGCTTTATATTTGATTTAATTAATTAAATTAAATTTATTTTGTAAAGTGACTTAATCTTTGTGATTAAATTTATTTCATAAAGTGATTAAATTAATTAGATTAAATTTAATTAAAAATTAATATGTGAATTATGAATTATGAAATGTATAAATATCTTGTAATTATCTTAGAGGAAATATCTGTGATTTGGTTGAAAAGATATTTTATTTGTGACATGTGTTAGAAAAATTAAATATTGTTATTGGGAATTAATTCTCAGAGAGATTAATTGTATTAACTGTAAGAGGAAAGAGGCTACTTCACGACAATGAGAAAAGATATTTTTGAAAAGAGGTTTTTAAAATTGGAAGAGGTTGTTAATATTGGTTGTTGAAAATTGGGGAAGAAGTTCTCAGGAAATTTTGGCTCTGGTTTTGTTTTCATCTTTTTGGAAAAGTGGATAATTTGGAAGAAGCTTTGGTACATTGGAATTTGAAGGTGAAGCTCTACTTCAAACATCTTTTCCTCAAGCTTCTAGAAATAGGTTCCTTAATTGTTATTATTGATATGCAAATTGGAAAGATTGCCTGTATAAGAAGAATATTATATTTGTTTAGAAGATTTAATATATGTTGAAAATTTGAAAGATTTTCCGTGTTTGGAAAATTGCCGTAAAAACTTTAGAGCTTTTGTAGAATTTGATTTAAAAAAAAAAAAAATTCCCAAAATGATTTTGTAGAGAAATTTGAAAACCTCTGTAGGAAATTGTTTTTAAACAATAGAAATCCCAAAGGGAATACAATAGAAGATTTGGAAAATCTTTGTAGGAATGGATTTAAAATCTTCCTGTCAATTTGTGGAAAATCTCGTTTGTAGGGGAAAAGATCTTCCTATAGAGTTTGTTGTTTTCTTCCAATTAATTTATTTGGCTTGGGAAAAATTATGACCCTCTAGTGAATTTGAAAATATCCTCCAATAGAAAATTTTGTTTGAGCAGTCGATGTTGCTCTCCTTTAGTCATCCCCTGTTTGATTCCCTTTATGCTTGTTCAAGCTTTATGTAAAGCGACATGTTTGAAAGCATTAGATCCTCCTACGTACTTCTCTTGAGCTACACCCTTACCTTCTTTTATCACCTATCTTTCATGCCAGTATGTCCATTTGCTTTAACCATCACCCTCTCCTCACATCTTTATCTCCAGACAAAAGATTTTAGTTTCTTGGGTATTGGTGTTGCACTCTTTTGATATGGTTGTTTAAATTTAATGTTCTTCTACCTGTTAAAGCTCTATTTGTTTCATTCTAACAGGCTGATCCCAACCATATTCCTTGATTACTTGGGGTGGGATTTTAAATTGGAATTATGTGTGTTATAGGTTGAAACTGATTGTGGCATCATTCTTTGTCATACAACTTGCAATCTACAATTTTTTCTTCCTTTCCGTATGGAATCTTACTACCTCAGATTTTGATTATTGCCAGCTTAATTATCCAAAAGGCGTTTCCCTCTCTCTCTCTCTTCTTAGCTTTAATATTTACGTAAGATTGAAGCTTTTGTTATGGTTTTTGAGTGTTTGATTTACAACTCATGTTACTCCAAGCTAATGGCGTTGCAAATTAGAGGAAACTCCTGCCTATTCCTTGATTGGTGGCCGCCCTGGATAACTCTTATCACTTAGACTTTATTTTAAATGTTGGAATTTTCCAATCGACTATTGTAGATGAGTAGTTCCTCCTTGAAAATGTGCTTTTGTAAATCATATGTGGGTCTAAGCTGTAGCTTTGCATGCTTAATATGACACTGTATTGCATGGTGTGTAACCCCTATTGTGTGCGTGCAATAGTAGGTGTTAGTCTTTTGTATTATATTGAAGTGGAAATTGGAATTAAACAATTAGATTTAATTTCCTTATTGTTTGTAAATGAAAATTATATTAAGTTGGTTTATTTCAAGCAATGTATTATTGTTTTCTTGAGATGGAAATTGGATTTAGGAAATCCTAATGGTAGCTTTATTCCTTGCCTAAATTGCCTATTAAATTATGATTTCTTTTGTTCTTGTAAGTTTGGAAAATCGGTTAGTCATGTATGTAAGTCTTCTAGGTGATGTTATTTTATGAGGGGGTTGTTGTGATTTATGGTTCAGCCCTTTGATTTCCCTTGGGTAATGCACTTGGTTGTAATTTAGTTAAACACCCGGTTACCACAAATGGGGATGTGTTGCCTCTTATATTTTGGATTGGGATTTAATATCCGTTGTGTGCACTTTGTTTACCCTTGGGTTTTGGATTCGATCCTTGTACTATCAGTAGGGGAGTGGCTCTCAATGGGGGCCAACACACAAAGTGGTGCCAGGGTAACTCATGTGAGAGTTAGTTAATTTAGTGGAAATTAAATAATTGTATTAGGGGAAAGGGTAGCTTAAATCATATAACTTGTTAATTGTACCTCGCTCATGGGCTCAAGGGCTTGCTTAGATTTTGGATGAGACGGGAAGGCCTAGAATAGCAAGATCATTATCTTGTCCCTTTGAAAGATAATTTATTCCACATCGGTTTGCATGTGTGGCCGGGGGTCGTGAGAGGCTACCAGGGTAACCCAAGATGGGGGCCGGGGCCTAGGAATATCTGTCAGGGTAACCCATGCAACTTTGTGACGACACTCCTCATATGACAATAATATGTATTGTTTAGTTGATATACCTAATTATTTTACTCTGGAAGCAATGTAACCTTTAGGTATGTATTGCTCTTGTATGGTATAGTGTTGTGTGTTTCCTGTGCCTAGAGGTTGTTGGTTTTTCCTAGGAAGCCCTTTTACTATCTCCTAGCATGGGGGGTGGGCCTTTGAGTACCACTTGTTTGGGTGGAACGTGCACCTTACACTGTTGGGTTCTCGTTTCATGTTTGTGATGGCAAGATCTTCCAGATTGGAGAGCTCACGTGTACTAATTGCTTTGTACCATTTTTTATGTTCTTTTGCATCAGTTGGATACTTTGCATATGTGCTACTCCTCATTTGTATTCAAGGAGGATTCTTGTATCAATGTAATTGTAACATTATTGTATGAACTTCCTCATTTTGAAAATGAGTTTTGTAACTGCTTTATGGAATGAATGCAATCTATGGATGATTCTTTAATGTACTTTGTATCTAATGGGATGAGTTTAATGCTTTCGATGTATGATATTTATTTCATGAGTATTATTTATATGCTATGGATTAGTTTACTTTTGTATATTAGAGGATTCGAATGTAAGCGTTGTTGCATACCTTAGAGGATGTATGCGTTAAGTTTAGTTCACTTGTTAAAATTACACTTTAAATTTTTTTTGTTACGCTTCCATTGTGTTTGTGTCATCCTCTAGGGTTATGTGGCGAGGTGTTACAACTAGGATCTCTATCACAGAAGGAGTAGCTCTCGACCAAAAGACGACAACGTGGGATTAGGATGCTAGTGCATTGTGTTGGAGTCCAAGAGGCACAGTGGCATCCTATACGAGCAAAGTGCTAAACTTCCAAATATAAATACTACTGACCCACTAACTAACTCAGATTTGAGATCCGTCTATTTCACTAAAATGACAAAAAGCAAGAAATACTAGAAAAGACAAATGAGAGAAAAGATCTAACTTACAAAGGGTCTTGCATTTGAGATCTTCCTCCAAGCTTCACTTGGACAACCTACACACAAGACAAACAAGGAAAAATATTGGGGTTGTTTTGGGGATTGTTGTATTCAAACCCCTGTTTTGGTGTTCCCACCTCCATAGACAACCAGATAGATAGAAAAGGTGGAAAAAGTAAACAAGCACAAAGTGATAAAAGAAATCCCTGCTCAAGGAGGAGAACTTGTATCAGGAGATAGAAAAGTAACAAGTTATCTCTTCACAAATAGAAAATGAGCAAGAGAGTGTTACCAATAGTCAGTGGCCCCCTCTTGACTGTACGGATGCACCATTGAATGCTTGCAAGAGAGATTTGGTTGTTTGAGGGACCTCAATCCAGCAAAGCTTCGCTATAAAAGGAAGATTGAGAAGAGAATGAAGTGAAAGTGAGAGAGAGAGACCAGAGTTAGAATGAGAGAATCTCCAAAATGAGAGCAAAGAGGAAGTTTTGTGTTACTACATGGGTGAGAGGAGCTATTACTCTCGAAACTTAACCTTAGAGACATGTTTTGTTAGTCAAAGATTCCAAGATTCATCATTCCAACTCAGAAAAATGCAGGGACGTTGTGCAGGCATCCAACTCATCATTTTTTGGGAAATGAGTTGGTGGGCTGCTATCGCTTTGTCATCGGTCCTCATGGAGTGGAAATCACAAAATTTTTACCCATAAGGTTCTTTTCATAAATGCAAATAGGTACAATAAATGAAGGTTCAAATGTGCAAATTTGAAATTTCCCCATGGTACAATTTTATGATATTACACAGTTGTAATGGATATGCATTCATGAATGAAAGATCTATGAAGATTCTTGTCATATCATGAGAGTTTAGTTTTATACAATGAAGATGTTCCATTTTACCGTTATGTTTAGTTGATTCAAGTAGCACATATTTGGTTTGTATTGTGGGAACACAAATTGAGCAAGGGCCACTCAAGGTACTATTTACCCACCTTTAATTTTTGTTTTTAGAATAAATGTTCATTTTAGTAGATTATTCATTACACACATGTGAATGATATCTTAATTTTATGATTCACCTTTTGTATTGAGTCTTTGAGTCATCCTCCAAAGTAAGCCAAGTAGTTAGGAGTAAGAGTTAGCAGTGTTAATGAAGTTGTAGAGTTTAGGTTAGCAGATATCAGTTATAGTGCTAAGTTGAAAGTACCTACAACATTAGTAGTAGAGTAAGTTATTTCCCTTATTTTGCAGTTTATGCTTTATTTTCCTTTTACAATCTTTACTATTGTCCTATATATGTGTAAACCACCTATACTAGATGATATAGGTTGTGTAGAGTTTGTGAATGCACATATAGTTCCAATACCATAAAAAGCTTACGAAGCCCTGGTTTGTAATTAAATGAAGCCTTAACAATAGTTTAGTGGATTGTTCAGCTAGGAACCCTTCCTCTAAATTGTGTGTCTAACACCAAGCTGAATAGAAATTAATTGGGTCTTATATTTTTTGGCACTGTTACCAGGGATGGTCCTACATTCAGGATTCTATGAAATTAGTAGTAGACTAAGTTATTTCCCTTATTTTGTAGTTTATGCTTTATTTTCCTTTTACAATCTTTACTATTTTCCTACATGTGTAAACCACCTATACTAGATGATATAGGTTGTGTAGATTCTGTGAATGCACATATAGTTCCAATACCATAAAAAGCTTATGAAGCCTTGGTTTATAATTAAATGACCCTTAGCAATAGTTTAGTGGACTGTTCAACTAGGAACCCTTCCTCTAAATTATGTGTCTAACACCAAGTTGACTAGAAATTAATTGGGTCTTATATTTTTTGGCACCATTACCGGGGATGGTGCTACATTCAGGATTCTCTTGTGTCATTTCAAGCTTTCATAGTTAGAATTTTTTCTTCAACATTAGGGTAATTAAGTTTTTAGTTATCAATACAAAAATTCTTTACTAAAAATGAGTAGGATTTGTTGATCCAAAGAGTCACAACTATTGTATGTGGAGGTGGCGAGATGCTCTAGGAAGATTTCTCCCTTCAACACACAAAGCTTTAGAGGATACTGGTGATCATAGTGAACATAGTGAGGGTATTCCTAAAGAATAATATTCCCTAACAAAAATATCCACATCAAAATAGAGGATACATCCCACACACAAATCATCACCATGGGTGATGCTGTAGTGGAAAACCCACCAGAGCATGTATCTTTTGAGTTCCCCATTGCCAACCAGGAGAGAGCAACTACATTGAAGAACATACCTCCTTCAACATTACCTATCTTCTATGGGTTGGTCATAGAGGACCTAGATATATTCCTATTTGAGTTTGATGTGTTGTGTAGAAGCTATGATTACACTACAGATTCCCATAGGCTCAAACTGTTTCCAACAACCCTGAAGGATGCTACTCTAAGATGGTTCATGGGTTTAGGAAGAGATGTTGTTCCTAATTGGAATTGTATGAAGACAAAATTCTTGGAGAATTACCAGGACTACTATAGAGGAATCGACAAAAAGAGAGATGAAATATTTAGGATGTCACAAAAGGAGGATGAATCTTTGGAAGACTACATGGAAAGGTTCCAATTTTTCCTTGAAAATTCCCACCAAAAGAACTCTCTCAGATGAGTTTTTGAAGCTTATATTCTTAAGGGGGATTAATGGGGATTGTATGGATGCACTTAACCTCATTTGGGAAAGATATATTTCTCAAGCACCATTTGAGGAGATTTGCAAGGCATGCAGGAACTATTCAAGGTCTTTCACCAAGAAAGCTAGAGGAGAAAGGCATCTTCCATCATCAAACCATTCAATGGAGTCTCTAGAGTTGAATTGCGTAATCTGTTGTCCAACACGAAGGAGGATATTATCAGCCATCTAGCAACACAACTAGATATCCTCCATATAAAAAATAAGTAAGATGAGGTAGAAGCAACTCTTATAGAATACTACCCACATTGTAGACAAAGGACTAGCTGCAAATGCAAGGTGGAAAGTACCTCTAAGGGGACATCAAACTTTCATGCATTGGAAGGAGAATATGCAAAAGTATTGTAGATAGCACAAAGGAAATGATGGCAGCCAAGACAAGGTATGCCCCAAGATCCTTTGAATTATAACATTTTATTTCTTGGAAATAATTAAAATCTTCCTAATTGGAATCCTTAGTCTTGGGCCAATATGCAAAACCAACAACAAAAAATTCCTTAAACCAATTGGAACCAACAACAAAAAAATATGTGGCCATCACAAAATTACCAAGGACCTAACTATAATTCCCAATGGCCACCCCAACAAAACCAATGGCAACCCTAATGGCAAAGAGGCTAGCAATGACAAAACCAAAACATGAATTAACAACAACCATAGCAGCCCATGTAGGCACAACAACAAGCCATTATGCCAAACCCAACAAAGCCAACACCACATCCACCTAGAGCACCTCAGCTGCCAACCCAACCTGTACCTAATCCCAATAACAAGCTTGTTCAACATGCCTACACTAATGAAGTTGTTCAATACCTTACTTATGGGGTAGAGGTGAGTGATGTCCACCTCAAATTAGGGAAGACTTTGGACGGACCTTCATCCCCTCAAATGATTGAATTAACTGATGAAGAACCCCTAGCAGAGACCTTGGACACTTAACCTAAGGAGATTGGGTCAAATTAGGTTAATCAAACCAATCCAAGTCTAGAGCCTCCATTCCCTGAAAGATTAGCAATACAAAGAAATCAAACACAAGATGAAATAGACCTGTTGGGACAAATTAAAGATGTTTGTATCAAAATACCCCTTACCTCATGTCCCCATGTGACTACTTAACTCCATTTTCTACTTAAATTTAAGAAGCAGGAGTGTTCCCATGTATAAATTTTATTATTGGGAAAGATAATCTGGAATCTTTTCCTATTTTAATGGAGCAACTACTATTTAGGAATTGAAGATAAGTTGTGGAAAAAAAGTGGGGGCTGGAAATAAGCAGCAACTGCATGTTGCTAAAAATCCACGTGGCTCCATAAATTTCTTTCCCTCTTTTTTAATATTTATTTTCATTTTTCTTTTTCTAAATTTTTATTGTACAAATTATTGCTAATATTGTTAATACAAATTTAAGCTGGATGCTAAAAAAA
>VDFB02249991.1:0-11025 GCA_007258455.2 Sequoia sempervirens
ATATTCCCAATATATAGTTCATAAATCACAAAGATTACAATATACTTGCAAAGTAAGCTTCTCATAGGAGTATCACCACCAGAGATCAAGAGACAAAATGACCGCTATTAGACTCTTAGAAAACAACACACTACCGTAGTTGTAATGTAATGCCCTCATAAAATAGAGTTACATTCTAGGACAAAACATGCCAACAAAATTTCTACCATTAGATCTAAAGCCTAATAATGAATGGTCTAGATTTATAGTATATCATTATTTAATGTATTTTGTTCATTTAGGAGTTTTTGTTAACACACTCACATTTTGCTCTATGCTACCAATGTATACACCTATTGGTGTAACTACAAAATATATATATACATCCTATCAACAATAAACCTTATATAATTGCAAGGTTGAGACACATTTTCCCAACACCATATACTCTGCTTCAGTAGTGGACAAAGCAACCATAGCCTATCGCTTACTCGTCCAACTAATTGAACCACCAAATAAAGTAAACACATAAGCACTGGCAGATCTTTTGCTATCAACATCACTTTCCTAGTTTGAATCCACATAACCATGAATATCAAGGGAAATCTCATCTTCAGTCATATTACTATGATAAGATAAGGAATAATCTAAGGTACCATGCAAATATTTGAAGACTCTTTTAACTACATCCCAATGAACTCTACTAAGATTAGACATATATTTGGAAAGAACTCCCACTACTTGGGAAATGTATTTTCTAGTACAAACTATAACATACATCAAACTTCCAACTACACTTTGATTAATCAATCTACTCATGTCTTCCATCTTTGATGGAGATGTTGGATAATTTGAAATAAATAACTTTGTTCTAGCTAAAACAAGAACACATAATGGTCTACAATGATGAATATCAAACCTCTATAAAATTGAATTGACAAACCTCTATAAAATTGCATTGACATACTTACTCTTTCCAAGCCATAGCTTTCTATTCACTCTATCTCTTTTAATTTCCATCCCAAGAATGTGTTTAGTTGAACCAAGATCTTTCATTTCAAATTTTACAGAAATTTGAGAGTTTAGTTCTGAAATCATACCTTTCCCTCTACCGCTAAATAACATATCATCAACATATAATGAAATAAACAGAAAAAAATCATCATCAGTTTTATAATAAACACAATAATCTGATTTAGAATGCTCAAATCCCAAACTCAACACATATGTATCAAATTTTTGGTATCACATCCTAGAACTTTTTTTAGGCCATACAAATATTTCTTCAATGTGTAAACCAATTTACTTTTACCTTTCACCACGTAGCTATGTCATATAAATATCCTCCTCTAAGTCTCCATGAAGGAAAGTAGTTTTCACATACATTTTTTCAACCTCTAAATTATAAGCAACAACAATAGAAAGAAAAAATCTAATGGATGTCATTTTTGCAATAGGAGAAAATATCTCACCATAATGAATAGCCTCAACTTGAGAGTAAACTTTTTCAACCAACCTTGCTTTGTATTTCTCAATACTTCCATCTAAACCAATATTTTTCTTGAACACCCATTTGCAACCAACGGGTTTTCATCCTTCAGGAAATGGTACAAGATCCCATGTATCATTCTTTTTCAAAGCTATCATTTCTTCATCCAGAGCAATCTTCCAAGATTCTATATCATTCATACCTAATGCCTCTTCTACTAATCTGGGTTCATCTATGTTAGTATTCAAAGCAAATATACATCTCCCATCACCTGGTGAATAATTTTCAGGTGGTTTTTTATGCCTTTTAGACCTACAAACAAACTGAGTTGGAGGTTCTTCCTCCTCTTCAAAAGTTTCAAAGCTAGACGAGCTCTCCTCAACTTCTTGTCTATCCACAGGCCTCAATTCAACTTTCTTTGGTGTAGAAGGAAATTGAATCACATCTTCATGTTTACTTTTTTCTAGCTACAATGTAACAGAAGAAGGCTTAATTTCTCTAAAAATAACACTTCTACTATGTATTACCTTCTTTGCAATAGGATCCCAAAGCTTGAATCCACACCATAATTGTATCCAATGAAGATACATTTCACAACCTTGTTCTCCAACTTTATTCACTTCTCCTTTGGTACATGTGCATATGCCTCACAACCAAAAACTCTAAGATGTCTTAATGAAGGCCTGTGACCTAACCATGCCTCTATAGGCGACTTATCAACAAGAGCTAATGTAGGAGACCTATTAATCAAGTAACAAGTAGTGGAAACAACTTCAGCCCAAAACCTTTGTACTAGACCAACACCACTCAACATACTCCTAGCCTTCTCCATCAATGTCCTATTCATTCTTTCTGCAACTCCATTCTGTTGTGGAGAATATGGAGTTGTCTTTTTTCTATGAATACCACAATCTTTATAAAATCTATCAAAATCATTAGAGAAAAATTCACATAGTTGCTCAGGTCTCCTCCAAAATTTTTATTTTTCTTTCAATGCATAGCTCAACCATTGCTTTAATTTCTTTTAAATCAACTAAAAACTTTAGATTTACTCTTTTGAAAATATACCCATGTCCTTCTACTCTAATCATCAATAAATGAAATGCAATTTGTGGATTTATCAATTGAAGGAACATCTATAGGACCAAATGCATCAAAATGAATAAGATCCAATACACCACAAGATTTATGAGAACTCGAGTAAAAATGAACATGGTTTTGTTTGCCATAAATGCAATGCTCATAGAAATAAAATTCAAGATTACTATTAGAAAAACCTGTAAGAGAGGGGAACCAACCACGTCAAGGATCCAGGTCACAGAGAGTCTAGAGCGGAGGGCTGCCCTAACTTACCTCACTCTAAAAGATTCCTTGGGATAAGGATCGAGAATGATGAGCACAATAATGTACTTCTATCACTCTAGAAATCCTGAACTTAGGTTTGGGCTAGGTGAGCTAGTTTTTGGAGTCGATACTGTGTCTCAAACAACTCTCTGTCTGAGGATAACAACACAATTTTGGGATGGCAATGTGGTGCACTGGCATCTCTCAGGTGTGCTCACATCCGTACGGTCAAAAAATAGTAAACACAATACAAACTGTCTAAAAACTAACTGAAAACCTAGCTAGTTGATTTTGATGGGAAAAATAGAATGATAAGGTATGAGAAATAGAGACGAAGATGATAAAGCAAATAAATGAAAGCTAAGGTGATTTAAATAACCTCACAAATGTGCATGTTCACCAGCTAGCTCCAGACGTACATTCACCTACACACAAGCAAGAGGGAAAATTGTTGGGACTGTATAGGGGCATGCTTGTAGTCAGGACCCATTTTGGTGTTCCACCTCCATGGACAACTAGAATCAGCAGAAGTAGAAATATGCAACTAAAGGAAAGAAGAGAGAACAAAAACTACAAACAATATTATGCTACTTCTATCAAATCCTGAAAGGAGGTGAAATGTTATACACCTCCACCCAGGCTCACTGTGATGAGGGAGAGAATATGGACTTGGCTGAGGTCTGCATAGGCTGGCTATGAAGTAGTAGGATCTGCATGAGACTCAAGCCCATGCTTCTGTGAAGCACTTCACTACTCTGATAATGAGTTGATGAAGCTTCAAATGTTGTTGTAATGGAGTGTTGCAATGCTGCTTGAGAGTGAAGTGAATGCTTGAGAGTGTAAATTTGTTGCTTAGAGAGTGAAATGAGATGAGAATGGATGTTTTTAAAGGTGGGATGGGAAGAATCTTCCATTTTTGGGGTTGGTTGGTCCAAGAGGGACATTACAAATTGATCCCAATCTAGTGTGTAATGCCTTTGCCAACTTCGAATATAAGAATCCGTCAGGGACAACAGTGTGTTGCATGGATGTCTGCACAATGCATGTGTGTCCATAACAAATATTCTCTCACCAACACAAAGGATAGATGCCAAATGGATGGAAGGAAGTTGGGTGATGTGGAATTTTACCTTCGGATTTAATTTTCTAAGGTGACGGTGTGTGAAAGGGGAATTTGCGTAAGGGGTGCAAATTCACTCCTATAAAAAACCTTCAATGAGGTTTTTATTTTTCAAGGTTGTTAAACCTTTTTCTCCAATGTGGCCAAATCTCTAGTGCCATAACATAGTTTTCTCTACAAGTAACTTTGATTCAGAAGAAAGAGCACCCTTGGGTACCTAAAATCCATGACCATTTGTTGAAGGTGAAACCCTCACCTCTTCCACAGACTTTCGTTTCATAGAAGTACTATTACACTCAATAGTGCATGCATAAAGCTTATACAATGTGCCATATCTAACACCTCTAGTAATCATCATAGCACCTCTAACCATATTGCATCCTACATCATAAAATACTACCTACACACCTGCATCTATTAGTTTGCTTACAGATAACAGATTTTGTACTAATCCAGGAATACACAACACACCATTAATCTTTTTTTATTCTACCACCAAGAAGCCTAATTTTAATGTTGGCACATACAACAATATTTAAATAAGAATCATTACCCAAGTACACCTTACCTCCATCAAATTCTTTATATTTAGAAAACCAAACTCTATTAGCACCTAAGTTAATTAACAATGCATCATTACATGCATGAGTTTCGAAAGCTACAATGAATGTTTTTCCATCTTACTTCTTAGACCCAGAATCATAATCAAATCTCTTATTTTCTTTATTTTCTTCTTTACATTCCTTATGAGCATGTCCAGGCTTCCCACAATTCTAGCAATTAACATTAGACTTTCTAGGAGATTTAGATCTCCCCTTGGGCTTGGATTTTTCATGATTCTCATTTTTCTTTCCTTTTTTCTTAGGTATTCCATGAACATTTAGGGCCTTCTTAGCACTGATGGATACCTTCCTCCTCATCTCTTTAAAAATCAAAGAACCCACCACATATTCAGTCTTCATTATAACATAAGTACTCCTAATATCCATAAAAAGAGAATCCCATGAATCAAGAAAAGAACAAAGAAAGATCTAGCATTTCTCCTCCTCATCCATTTTGGCACCAACTGATGCCAATTGAGCCACCAACATATTGAATGCTTCCAAGTGTTCTATAATTTGTGCACCCTCTTCCATTCTTAAGGAATATAATTTCTTTCTCAAGAAAATATTGTTCACTAAATATTTGGCTTGATACATCTCACCAAGCTTCTTCCATAGTTTTTGTGCAGGGGTATCTTCATGGAAATTGATTAAAAAAAATTATGCCAAGCATAATCTAATTAGACCCTTAGCTTTATGATCCATAACATCATATTGAGTAGGGCGAGTAGGATCTATAGTCCTTGAAGCATTCTCATCAATAGCATCCCACAAATATCGATCTATCAATAGATCCTCCATCTTCGACTTCCACATTTCAAAATTATTTCTAGAAAAATTATCCACCTCTATTCTCTATTGAACTACTTGTTGATGGTCAAAACAACAACAACATTAAATAGAGATATTACTATTCTATTTCTCACGAAAGAAAGACAACATATATTAATCTAACTCCCAAGGTCCTGATAGTTGGTTCTCAACAGTGCTGATATTGCTCAATGGTCAATATGATTGTAATGTTCAAGGGGCCTTTGCTGGTAATAAAGAACAAGAATGCATAACATCAGGTAGTCTATGTTTGGGGTTTTAAATAAAAGAAAAAAGATGAAACAGAGCTTTAAATCAAAGAAACATGAATAAAATCCTTACGTACTCAGACATGTAGATCAACAATGAGTGTTCATTCTACCTAACCACAACTACAGCAAGATGCAATCCATAGAATAAACTACACTACTGCATACATCCATAATGCTAATTCAGATATCATCAACGTTCACTAAACTTACTTCAAACAAATCATTCAATCATCATCCAAAACACATATCAAATGAATACCATAACAAATTAATTCATAGATAATCCAATGATATGATCTTGAATCCAGTTCCTTCTCAAACTTTCATCAAATAAGGAACAATTAAGCACAAAAAAATCACTGGCGTATAGATTGATCATGTACCATTAACCTTATCGAAATGAATCCAAACTTTGAAAATCATGACATGAAAACATATGAAAACTGTAAAATAATCAAGCCTTTTACTAAACTTTTCAAAGTATCTTTCTAAAACATTGAAATTCTAGATCTAGTTTCTATCTTCCATCATCAGGTGGTTGATCTTTCTTCAATTAGTCGACCTTTACAAAGTAGATTCTAATAGTACATATAGAGTGCCACATGCAATTTCTCGATATCAATTGGATCCACAATTCATGGTGAAGCCAGTGATGGACCTAGGAACCCCTGTTTTCAAGGTTGATCACTCTATTGTACAAAAAAGGAAATCTGATACCCCAAGAAGGAAGTGAAACCCACGGATCGGACTCAGAGTTGAACTTATGTCAAAATCCACAAAAAGAGGAGAAGAGCAGATAGAGCATGGTGAAAAGAGTCAGTCACTTTTGCACTGAATGCTCAAGAATGTACTCGTCAAAACTAGAGAACACTTGTAGAAGAGTATCCAAATCCGGCCTATCCAACCAATCACCTTCAAATTTTATTCTTTCAAACTCCTCGAAAACCAACCTTTGCATCTCCTTTAGCTTGATTAGCTCCTTTCTGGCAGTTCTTACCTCCTCCTGGATATCCATAAATTGATCCAACAATAAATTCTCCCCATCATCTCCCTTTTGCATAATCTCCTCAAACCTACTCCTCCATCTCTCCCTTAGTTTATCCAATGATAGGCCTTCTTTATTGGAGGAATCTGAGTTGATTAAAATAGCTACAACCGCCTCTAACTCAATCATCTGTTGATTCAATTCCTTACTCATTTCTCGGACTGCTTCTTGATGTCCATGCATAGCCCTAGACTTGTATCTTATGATGCTCATAGTCTTTTCCATAAAATCTTCATTACCAAGCTCAAGAATTGAATATTCTATCAAGGTGGATTTGGGCACTTTGCTGATGTCTTCAAGCCTTTTAACATATTCCTTATATTCATCATCCTGCTTGTCCAAATCCTTAGCCTGTTGGTCTAGATCTTCTGCTAATTCAAGAGCAGCTTTATGAATCTTAGAGCCTTCAACAAGAACATCATCAACCTCCTAGTTGAGCTTATCCAACCATTTATCCATCATCCCCACCTTGCTTTTTATTTGAATCAAATCATCAGCTTCCCTCTTTGTTAACAAAATCGAGGATTCAGGAAGAGCAGCCTATTGAGAAATGGGACTAGAAACATCTTTCAAGAAACCATGGAGTTGATCCAATTGAGCCTTAAGCTCATCCTTCCTTTGCTTATCCTTGATCATCCGGGTTTTGGTTGAAGAGGCCACAATATCAATCAAACTCATTTGTTGGTTTCTTGTAGGCTTTCCCAAATTTACTGCCCCCAACTAATAATCAGTAATTTGCATGTCATCACGACTCTTCTCCATTACAGGTACGACACATTCAACAATAATCTCTCCAGTATCAGTGAGCCTAGTGGAGTGAAGAACCCGGGCCTTCTTCTTAGGTTTCTCTTTCCCAATTTCTTTCATCATTTCTTCCCAATTCAACGGCTGTGGTTGAACAACTTGTTTTTTCTCTAAGTCCAATTTTAGCCAAGTAGGAGTAATAGGAGTAGTGGCTGCCTGGGCTGAAGAAGAAGCAACATTAGTGGAAGACAAAGGTTGTAACAATGTAGGCCCCAGTTGAGAATCAACCTCCTGCACATTTTCTGATCACTTTTCTCCTTTTCCTGTGCTAACCTTTCTGCTTCCTCTTTATCCTTTTGCTCTTGCACTCTTTTAGCCTCCAACTCCAACTTTAAGCATTCCTCTTCTATTTTCTTCTTTTCTAACATTTCATCCCGCTACTTCTTCAGCTCTTCGACATAGTCCCATGCCTCTTGGGACTTCTTTGCATGTTCAACAATCTCAGTAGCCTCTCTTTCTCTTTTCAAATGCTCTTGCTCTTCCCTTTGCCTATAAGCCTCTTCTTGTTCCTTGAGCTTAGCTTCAATAGCTTCTTTTTCTCTTCTTTGCTGAGTCTTTTCTTCTTCAAGATCATGAATTTTCTGTTGCATTATCAACCTATCCCTTTCTTCTTGAATTTTGAGCTCTTGCTCCTTTTGTTGTTGTTGTTGAGCTAACTCATCGGCCTTCACCTTATCTTCCAACTCCTTCTACTTGACTACCAATTCAGATTGTGCATTGGACTCCTCCTCTTGTTGCTTGGCTGATGCCTTAGCTTGTGCATTAGCATCCTCTTCCTATTGCTTAGCTGATGCCTCAGCTTGTGCCTTAGCATCAGCTTCCCTTTTAGTTCCTCTTCAAAGAGTTTCCATTGATCTTCTTCAGTCAATATGTGCTCAGTCCTGCATCATCTATCATATCAAAGATGTTAATGCCAGATGCTCTTTATCAGATGCAGTCTTTTCTGAATCTATTTCAATATTATGTATCTCAATTTGACCCTCCATTTGCTTTAAAACTTCTGCTTCACTATGGAGAGCTCCCTTTGGTGTTTCTTGGCCTAATTCTTGTGCCTCAGAGGGCTGAGTAGATGCCTCCCCCATAGCAGATGTAGAAGCACCCACCTCCACAGTTGTTTCATCTTCCTATACCTCTGGAAGGTTTTGAGGAACCACCTCCTCTTCTTGTGCACTAGAAGGCATAAACTCTAAAGGTTCTTTAGGTGCCATCCTTCTCTTTTCCATTTTATATCCTTGGGTGGTACCTGTAGCCTTCCTCTTCTTAGATGATGTAGCCTCAGTATGATTAGCTCTCAAACTCACCCATTGAATACTTCTATCAAGCACTGGTCTTGCAATCTGCATTATGTCAATTGTCTCATCCGCATTCCAATCTATTGGATCAAGATCCTTAGTTCCAATCTTGTTTGCATCATACCCAGGATCCAAAACTATCCCATCATCGGATAATGTGTTAGGAATGTCTTCCTTTATCCCAAACTCAATCATGAGCAGGATAGGTATCCTTTCATAATTCCTCCTCCTAAGATCATATTCATCTTGCAAGTCCTCCCAAAAATCCTCCAACAAATTAAAGTGCTTCTCAAAGACACTGGGGAGCAAAGCCCTCATCTTGTGTTTGGGGTCATAGCATTTCCTGGCCGTATACATGCCCAAATTCAAGTAAACTAATTCATCACAAACAGTCTTAGCTGCCTGAATGTGTGGACAGCAAAAGGCTCCCAGCTTCATTGGAAATTTATGGCAACCAGTCTTGTGCTTGTTGCTAAACTGGAGATTCATAGCCAAGGCTTGATAAATAAACTCCATTAGGATGATTCTATCACCACAACACCTAGGTAGCAAATGGGGATGACCATCAAAGCCTGCTAACCTGAAATAGGTGAATGTGGGGTACTGGATAAACCAATGTCCCCATTCATTCACAAAAGCCATTGCCTCCCTGCTAAGCCTATACCCTGCATCCCCATTAAGCTTGTTAATAATGACATAAAGAAAGGCATCATTAACCCTTCTATAATGTTGCTCTGATGCTTGCAAGGTGAGCTGGTTATAATACTCCCACACTTTCTTCTATCTTTGGGCTTCCCCCAATATACCTACTATTTGAAGTCTAGGAAAAATCCCCACTCGGGCAACTGCATAAACCACATAGGAGGTCATAAAGAAATGCTTGGTTTCTCTCACCTTTATCATCTGATTGTGAATGTTGTTCGATACTATCATTGACCAGTCAAATTGTTTCCTCCCATCCAAAATAGTTTGAATGAAAGGAAACATCCATTCTTTAAATAGTGAAGTATCCCTTTTACCAAACACCCTAGAGAGGAACATGATTATATCTCCAATTTCTTTACTAAAATTCACCCTCTTAGGCTGGTCTGGAAGGTTGGTCAGAGACTTCTTCTCTACCCTCATCCAAGTCTTATTCATATGAAATCTATTCCTCTCCTTGTTATCACTGTAAAGCTTCAGAGCCTCCACCTCATTCAATTGTTTAGGATTCTTGGGATCAGGTATATGAAATAGGAATTTGATCATTTGAGGCGTGAAGTCAATAATGACATTACCCTTCACATCCACACACTGCCTAGTAGTAGGGTTATATGCTCCAGCTGCTGCAAGAATCAACTCCAGACATTGGATAGACAGAGGGAAGAGTGCCACATGTGCCAACCTAGATTGAACAATCCTTTTTGTCCTTCCTGTGACTTGCTCCTCAGTGAATGTCTCCTCATGCAATTCCTCATAGGTAAAAGGACCCAAATTGGTGTCAGTAATATCAGTCCAGTCAGAATCAATCTTGCTAGTCGTGAGCCCTATGCTTACACCTCAAGGTATATGGGAGTTGTTCCACTTTGATCTTCTTTGGCATAACTCCTTTCCATGAAGTTTCACCCAGCTGGCTCCTTTGAGAGGCCTCATCTGATGCTCCCGACATTTCTTAATACCTGCAGCAATTCCCTGTATTAGATGAACAAAGCATCTAAATTAGTCAATGATATAATCACTGCTCCATCCTCCTAAGATAACATTTACTTGGTCAAACCATGCCTTTATCGGAGGCGGAAGCGTAGAATTATTAGGCATAAAGGATATTTCTTACATGTGGCGGGGCCGGGATCAGAACTAGACAAGGAAAAAAACAATGGAGGTAGGACGGAGACTAAACAAAGATGCAGGCGAGATTGGAATGGGAATAGGACCAGAAACAGAAGATAGTTACCAAGTTCAACTTCCTCCTCAGACCCGGTTCCAACCAAGAGTAAATCTAGTGACATCATAATAAGGAACGTGAGCGGATCAATTCCAGCAAACAGAGAGTATTTAAAACAAGGCGGTCATATGAACGAATAAACCCTAGGTCATATGGGCCCCAACGGAGACTAGAAAGGGCTCAGCTTAAACCTCCAACAACTCCTCCATACATAAGTCATTAAAACCATGAACAAGCTATATTGTAAAAACCCTAATTCGCTCGATACCCTATTTGCAAAAACTAGGGCACGACGAGAAACCGGTATGAACAACCCAAAATCAACACGATAAACCAGAACAAGA
>VDFB02249994.1:0-62716 GCA_007258455.2 Sequoia sempervirens
GGATTTAGAGAGCATCTTTCAGATTTGGTGGAGAGAGATACCAACATTCAAGTAATAATTGGAGATGATGCATGCTATTCAGTGAAAGGTGTTGGAGCCTACTCTCTTCACCTAGATTCTGGCATCTCTCTTCATTTGAGCGATGTGTTGTTTGTACCAGGTATCAAGAGGAACCTTGTATCAATTTCAGCTTTGGAGGACAAAGGATATCAAGTTGCATTTTTCGAGGGAAAAGTTCTTGCTTGGCCAAAGAACTCTTGCATCAAGACAGCTTGAGTGATTGGTGTTCGGCAAGAGAGTCTTTATAGACTTTCCATTCGTCCAATGCAGGCATTTTTGCATGATTCCACCAGTTCAAGCGAACTTTGGCATAGAAGATTTGCTCATCTCCATTTCAGAGCTCTCCCATCCATGGGGAAGATGGTCAATGGCCTTCCAAAACTCAGTCAGGAGCATGATGGTACTTGTCGAGGATGCGCATTAGGTAAGAATACTAAAGGTCCTTTTCATAGTAGTGAAAGTAGATCAAAATGTATTCTAGATCTTGTTCATTCTGATTTGTGTGGTCCAATGTCTATTGCATCGTTGAGTGGTTTTTGGTATTACATTTTATTGATGACTACTCTAGAAAGACTTGGATTTATTTCTTAAAGACTAAGGAATCTGAAGAAGTACTTAAGAAATTCAAAGAATTTAAGGCTCAAGTAGAGAACTTGTCTGGGAAGAGGATCAAAGTTCTAAGATCTGATAACGGAGGAGAATACATCTTTGGAGGCTTCCGTAACTTTTGTATTGAGGCAGGGATTAAGAGGGAGTTTTGTGTTCCTTACAATCCACAGCAAAACGGAGTTGTAGAAAGGAAGAATAGATCCATTGTTGAGGCAGCTAAAGCTATGATCCATGATCAAGACTTGCAAACCTTCCTTTGGGAAGAAGTATCTAGAACTGCAGTGTATGTTCAGAATCGGAGCCCTCATCGTATTTTGGAGAATATGACTCCTGAAGAAGCCTTCATAGGCGTGAAGCCTGAAGTTAGTCACTTGAGAATCTTTGGTTGTCCTATTTATATTCATGTACCTAAAGATAAGAGATCTAAGTTAGAACCATCTGGCAAGAGAGAAATATTTGTGAGTTACAGTGAATCTTCAAAAGCCTATAGGATTTACATTCCAGGTCAGAAACAGATAGAGATCAGTAGGGATGTCACTTTTGAAGAAGATGTTGCATTCAAAAGATCTAGAGGTTCATACATGGAGATAGATAATGAAGACCGGGAGACTCCTCGAGACATGGACGTTGATCATTCTCCTGAGATTCAGAGGGAGTCTACTAAACCAGAAGAGGATGGTGATCTAGTTGAGCCTTTGGAACCAACTGATGGGCCAAGAGATATTGTCATAGGTTGAAAGAGACCTCTATGGGCTAGGCAAACAATGCAGGAGGCAAAAAAGTTTGCAGCTCCTAGAGGAACATTCAGAGAAAGAAAAAGACCTCAGAAATTTCCAAGCTATGTTGCATTAATGAGTCATATCATTGAATCTGAGCCTTCCAGTATTGAGGAAGCATCAAGTCAGCAAGTATGGAGAGATGTTATGGCTGAAGAATATCAATCTATCATTAAGAATGATGTTTGGGATATTGTACCAAGACCAGAAGGGAAATTAGTTGTATCTTCTAAATAGCTTTTTAAGATCAAGCATGCGGTTGATGGAAGCATTGAGAAGTACAAAGCTAGATTTGCGGCTAGAGGATTCTCTCAGGGAGAGGGAATAGATTATGGAGAAACCTTTGTTCCGGTTGCTCGCTATACATCCATCAGGACTATTATTACTATTGCAGCGGCTAAGGGATGGAAGTTACATCAAATGGACGTAAACACAGCCTTCCTTAATGGTGTAATTGAAGAAGAAGTATACATTGAGCAACCTGATGGCTTTGAGATTCATGGGAAGGAGTCTCATGTCTGTAAATTGAAGAAGGCTTTGTATGGCCTTAAGCAGGCTCCTCGTGCTTGGTATGAAAGGATTGATCGATACTTGATGAGCTTGGCTTCTCCAAGAATGATGTTGATTCAAATCTTTACTTCAAGGTAGTTGATGGTGAAGCATTAATCTTGGTTCTCTATGTTGATGATCTATTTCTTACAGGAGCATAATATCTCATTATCAAATGCAAGAAGGAGTTAGCTTCTGAATTTGAGATCAAGGATCTAGGATATATGCATTACTTCCCAGGATTGGAAGTGTGGCAGAGACCCAATGAGATCATTCTAAGTCAAGGGAAGTATACTATAGACATCTTGAAGAGATTTGGTATGATGGATTGCAAATCCATGTCTACACCGATGGAAACTAATTTGAAGAAGTTAAGTGAGTCTACAGCTAGTTCAGATCTGGTGGATCCCACTATGTACAGGCAGTTGATTGGATTGTTGATGTATCTAGTCAGTACTAGACCAGATATTTGATATGCAGTGAGTGCACTTAGTCAGTTCATGTGTGAACCAAGGTAAATTCATCTAGTTGCAGCTAAGCATATCTTGAGATACTTGCATGGCACAGTTGGATATGGCTTGATATATACTTCCAGTGTAAACCTAAAGCTGCAAGGATATTCTGATTCTGATTGGGTAGGGAGTGTGGCTGATCGAAAGAGCACCTCTAGATGTTGCTTTAGTTTGGGGTCTGCGATGATTTCTTGGTGTAGCAGGAAGCAGTCTTCAGTGGCACTAAGCACTGCAGACACAGATTATATTGCAGGATGTGTAGCAGCTCGAGAAGTAGTGTGGCTTCGGAAGCTCTTTGCAGGATTGTTTGGACAATCATTGGAGCCGACTATTATTCATTGTGATAATCAAAGTTGTGTGAAGCTATTTGTCAATCCAGTGTTTCATGACAGAACAAAACATGTTGAAATCAAATACCATTATATCAGAGATATGGTATTGAGGAAAGCTATCCAGTTGAGATATATTTGCACTGATGAGCAGACGGCTGATATTCTCACCAAGCCTCTCTCCAGAGTGAAGTTTGTGCATTTTTGAGACAAGCTTGGAGTTGTGGAGAATGAAGCCCTTGCTGAGAGGGAGACTCAGCATCAGTGATCTCTTGTGATTTGCTTTAATGCATCTTTCTCCGTGATAGAGAAATTTAAGGTGAAAGCCCTTGTTAATGCATTTTTCTCTGAGATGGAGAAATTTGAGGTGTAAGCCCTTGTTAATGCATCTTTCTCTGTGATGGAGAAATTTGAGGTGAAAGCCCTTGTTCCACCCTCTAGGAGTAGCCATGGTGGATGTCATGTTGAGAGACTCCATGACAACATCACGTTGAGAGACTCCGTAATGATTCCCTTGTACTTGTGTTTATCCACCCTCTGGGAGTAGCCATGGTGGATGTCATGTTGAGATGACGACATCACGTTGAGTGACTCCGTGATGGACACTTGTGCACATGTTCTTTTCCATACATGGGAGTAGCCATGATGGACGATATCACGTTGAGTAACTCCGTGATGAGCTCTTTCCACATATGGGTGTAGCCATTGTGTGTGTCATGTTGAGAGACTCCATGACCTTAGATATCTGGAAGTATTCCTCCCTAGCTAAGAGAGAGCGTTCATGTATAGCCGCGGGCCTCATACTTCCAAAGCAATAAATTCATATAGCCGTTGGCTATTCATTTATTGGAGATGATTCATTTACATGGCAATTCACTACTCTACCGCTAGTCAACCAACAGGCTCTCGCGGCATGGCGGTACACCATGCTACCGCTAGGCAGTAAGATGGCTCTCGCAGTATGGCGGTACACCACGCTACCGCCAGGCAGTAAGATGGCTCTTGCGATATGGCGGTACACCGCACTACCGCCAGGCAGTAAGAAGTCTCCCGCAATATGGCGATATACCGTGCTACCGCACCTCTCTCACAATCATCCAGCGATACAGCGGTACAAGCATGAAAGTTTGTCAAGGCCGACATCATCTAAAAAGATCGCCATCTTTTGTTAAGTCTCGCCCTTTCATTTGAGGCCGACTTTGTATCTTGAAGGGACATGTTTATTGGAAGACCTCCTCATCGATTTGTATATAATAGAGGTGTTGTTCAGTTCATTCCATTGAAGCAACAAGCGCGAATTCATCTACAGCAGGAGTTCGATATTGGAGTTCAATATTATAGAGATCGATATCATTCAAGAAGTTTGATATTATTGTTTGAGATTGCATCAAGTGTGATGTTAATTGATTCGGCCTTGTATTCGGCCTCATTGTAAAAGCGAATTTCTTTCCATTATTCAATATATAAGAGATATATTGTTGTTGGGTTTTTCTCCCTCAAGTTGGAGGGTTTTCCCAGGGTATATGCTGTGTCAAATTAATTAAAAATTGTTCTATATCTGCTTATTTAATTTCTGATCTTAAAACTAACAAGAAATTCTGGATAAAATCATAAATGACCAAAAGCCCATATGTGACAAGAGTGGAGTTGGATTTGAAAAAGGGCAATGTTCAAAAATGGATCAACTCTCAAATGAGCCACCAAAGAAAGGAAATGAGGAAAAATCAAAAGACTACATAGATATTCTAAAAGGCTCAATCAATAATGAGAATAATAAGAGCAAGGAAAACAATGTCTCGCAGAAAACTAATGTTCCTCATAGAAACAACAAGGAGAAATTCACAAGATCATTTCCTCCAAGGCGAGCAGAAATGGGCAAGTTTAAACATTCATTTTATGGTTATTGCTATTCATGTGATAACTTTGGTCATAAAGCGGTAGATTGTTGGACACATGCAAGAAACAGGGGTTGGATCAAGAATAGAGGTTCTTATGGGCTGCCAAATAGAAAGTACATTATCATATGTTAAAAATGCAACAACCATGGTCATAAGGCAAGAGATTGTGGAACATGAGCAAGAAATGACAGTTGAAACAAAAAAAGAAGTGCTTATGAGTCTTCAAGAAGAAACTATAATTCCTTTGGTCATTTTGTGGATTACAATGTTGTGTGCTACAAGTGCAACAATTATGGGCATATGGCACGATTTTGTAGAAGTGACTTTATGGAATACCCTAAGCAGAACAAGAAAGTGGAAGCCATGGATTATCATAAGAAAGAATTTACAAAGGTATGGATAGGGAAACAAGAGCATGATAATGAGAGAAAGGAAGAATCTATGCTTGTGCCTCATGCACAAGAGATATCACTATGTTCTTGAAGAGATGTACGAGTTCAGGGGGAGCTAACGATTGCATTATTTTAGCTCCATGAAGAAGACAATTCAAGATAGATCAACTAAGGAATATTCTATACAAGCATTCTGTTGTCATTGAGGAAAGGGAAAGAATTAGTAGAGAAAGAGAAGATATGATTGGAGAAAAGAAAGAGAGACTAAAGAATGGCTAAGATATACACCAAGATTATTGAGTTATGTTCTTGAGGTTAAAGACATGAGAAGTAAAAACCATAAACACCCAAGCAAAGTATAGTTCAAAACATGTATGACAGGACGGCTGACAAATGATACATGGTAGCATTTTGAAAGACAAGGTATAGTGAGAATGGTGACAATATAGGCATCAAAGGCATAAGAAATATGACACATTGAAAATAGTGATAGTCTTCAAGTCAGAGATAGCAACCTACAGTGATAATGATGTAATGAACTTTTCATAGAACATTGAAGAGGAAGGTTATAACATAACAATGTGCAAGAGTGGAAATCAAATAAAAAATATCATGCATGAATGATAGAATGTTATGAAGTGTTTGATGTCAATGTGAAGAATGGCAGAGATTATAGAAAGGTGGAGAGCTACAGCAAGAGAGAGTTATGAGAAAAGAGAATAGATGTCAAGATGAAGAGTTAGAGAAAGAGGAATATTAGTGCAAAGGGGATAATTAGAAAATCTCCAAAAGGGGGAGAAATAATGAAAGGGAGATTTATTTTTTGTGAAGAGTTGAAGATATTTTCCGTCTTGTAAGATGCATAGTAAATGATGGATAACCAAAACAAGTTCTTGATGTGTTAAACCTGAGAAGATCATCCAAATTTTGGACAGCTATAGAGAAAGCATATCATCCCAAGCGACAGAGAGAATTAGAGCAAAAGGAAGCCTGACAAAGGGGGAGCTTTATAGACAGGGGGAGCATCACAAATAAGAGGAAGCATATATCATAAAGGAAAGAGGTATACTAAGTGTCCCTTTGCCATTGATGTCAAAGGGAGAGAGATAGAGTAAGGGGGAGCAATGCAAAAGAAGAGAACTATGTTTGTATTGCCATCAATGACAAAGAGGGAGATTGTTGGAAATATTGTCATTGATGTCAAAAGGGAATAGGGAAATGGATGTCATTGATGTCAAAGAAGACAAATATATCGTCAGTATCATATCACATTTAGTGGCTGTTATGAGACATCTTTGTCTAAGAATATTTGGTGAAGGGTAAGGAGGTCGATTTCCATCAAGGTTGACTCTCTTCTAAGGACGATTGAAGGATGATTGTAAATGTTAAATTAAAGATTTAATTTTAGATATCTATGCTGGCTGACCTTCATGAGCACCAAGATTAAAATATTTGAAATTAATGTTAAGGCCGAACCCCATATAGAAGCACTCCATTTGGGAGTTAAAAATAATAAATTTATATTTTCTTAAAAGGGGCTGACCCCTCATGGTGTGAGCCTATACTTGAAAAGGTACATAAAAATTAAAAGTTGCCACCTTTGGGACAATTCATCCTTTCTCATAAGAGATGCCTCTCTTGGAAAAATAATGTGGTATAAATAGAAGAAAAAGTGGGAGCCAAAAACAACAATTCAATGATTTATTTCTGAGAAAAAGAGCAGATTAAAAAGAGCTAAAAGGGCAGAAATATGAAGTGTAATTCAGATTTGTTTTGAGTGCATTTGCAGCCTATGTATGAATGATAAATGCAAATATATCTAACGAATTTAAGAGTAAGAGCAGATTGTGAAGTAAATTTAAGCAAATGGTAAGGCAGAAAATTATGTGAAAATTCAGTTGTGTGAAAAGAATTGGTGCATAGATTGGATCAGATTTGTGAGAGATATTGTGCATGATACTGATCAGATTTGGGAAGGAAGGTTAACATTCGAGTGTGGATCAGATTTGTGTTTGGATCAGACTTGTAATTTATGATCAGATGTGTGAGAAAAGTTTATTGTGTGAAATGTGATCAAGAATATTGCATGATATGTGTTCAGATTTGAGAAGGAAGAGAAGTTGTAGTTGGATCAGATTTGTCTTTGTATCAAATTTGGTGTAGGAGTTTATTATATCAACATTGAAGAATAAAATAGGTTGGAGTCTATTATATAGAGGTTGGAGCCTCTTGCTAGGTTGAAGCTTAGTTTGTGTGGGGGTTGGAGCCTATCAAATCAAGGTTGAAGACTCTTGCAGGGTTGGAGCCTATAATTCTATCAAGTGGAGATTGGAATCTCTAGTAAGTTAGAACCTACAAGAAAAAGATTAATCTATAATATAAAAGCAATATTTTGCCATGGTTTTCTCCCGCAAGGGTTTCCACGTAAATCAGTGTTCTCATTGTGTTCTTAATTGCTAGATCTTACTTGAATGTTTTCATTGTGATTGGTTAAGTTTTGAAAAGTAAACGATTGTTAGATACTAATTCACCGCCACTCTCAATATCACCGAGTGCTCATCACAAACACCACCTAAAATCTAAGTTACCGGTTCAAATTTGGGGACGGGAGTGAGTACAAGAACCTAGTACGTAGGTACGTGAAATTTTTTTTAGGGGTTTGGGTACATGTGTGTATATATATATATATACACACAAAAAAATAAGAGAAATATACAGAATTGTAAGACTAAATCATTTCATAGTATGATACTTGATCATTGATCAATGCCAAATGCCAAAGATAAATATTAAATGCCAACTGATAGTTGAAAAATATTCAAATAAGCCATATCATTGATATCATATATGTCTATTTTCAACTAAAATATGCAACTTAAATACACCCCAGATCTTTAAATGAGCACAAATCCAAATGACAATGACTGAAACCTTAAGCATATAATCCATTGAAAAAACTTCCTAATTACATTGAGAAATGCCTTCATTCACGAGTATATATGTTATCATTGATACTTTATGGAGCCCTGCTACAGCTAAGCTTCAACATAAGGCATCATCATATCTCCGTTCTTTCTGTAATCATCAGGCTTCAAAAAACAGTTGGATGCAAAATAAATCTGTTCTTCAAAATATTCAGAGAAGGGAAGAAAAAAATTAAATAAATACCAGAACAACTAACCAAAGTAAATAGATAGGAAAATCGATGCACAAAATGAAAGAGAAAAGAAAAGAAGACTACTGAAGGTTGTGCATGTGTGTTTGTGCTGCATTCAGATTGTATTGGATAAGGATCTAATCAATGAATCACACAGGGTTCGTGATGGGTGCGCACAAGGTGCGCGCCCAGCACTGTGGGTTCGCACGGCTGCGCAGGTGTGCGCACCCTGGCGAACCCACAGTGCTAGGCGTGCACCCTGTGCACACCCAGCACGTACCCGCAGACAAACCCGAACCCGGTGCGTACCCGAACCAGGTTAGGGCCTACAGGTACAAACCCTGCATCTTAGCCTAAAATTGATTAAACATGGTCAGGATGAGTTTGGCAAGCATTTTTTTCGTGTGTTCCATATTTCCATATTTAATGTTCATGCATGAAGGGTAGAGAAGAGCAGAGACAAGCTCCAAGAATGAGAAATACCTATTTAAAGAATTTTGTCCATTTGATTAATATAAGTATCCTTTAATGATTAAGTTTTTCCCTCATTTGGGCATTCTCTAGACTAATTTTAGTGTTACTGTTTTAGGGATTTATTAGCTGAGCAATATATTTCCCTCTCTGGAATGCTTCGTTTCCTTTGCTATAGCATGAAAAACTTCATGGAGTAGTCCAAAATTACCCGATATTTGTTAAGCACTACATTTTCCCCTCTTGAATGCTTTGTTTCCTTTCCTATGGCAAGCATGAATAATTCCATGGGACAGTTCAAAACTATCCAACATATGACAACGCAGCAGATATGCTATCTATGCAACCAACAGAAACAGATATCACAGTTTCAACAATAGGCACAATAGCTAAGTTCATGCCCTTCACCCATTTGATGTATAGAGAGGAGTATGCTGATGATGCAGATTTTGGGGATGTATATCAGGCTTCAGCATTCACAATGTTGATGTTTTCCAACTGATTCCTACAATTCTCTAAAGAATAGCCATATCTAATGATCAAGAACTCTAAGAGGTTGGCCAACGAACAAGGATTTGAACTCCTACACTTTAGGCTCTGTGCACCTAGGCGGGTATCCCTATTATCAATATCAATAAATAGTAAATAACAAGCAATTTTAACAAGATATTGACTTAGCAGATTAGATCTCATATGTTATGACAAGGATTTATAGAATAAACCAAATAAATTGGCTAAATTCCTTGTATATCCTTGGATCCAAGTGTGAGACCACAGAATAATTAACAATAACTTATGTAATTGTTGAAATTTGTCATTTTAAAGATTTATCCTTAACTTTGAAAGGATTTAATCTGTCAATACCAGTGCCTATCCTTAGCTACAGAGTCAAATAGTTATGCAAACTCCTCCTAACAACAATCAAACATATTTCAATGGATAATCAATATTATATCCTACTTATAGCATTCAACGCAATTCTACTCAATGACTCCTATGCAACACAACACCCCAGTATTTGTAAAAAGTATTTACTCTATTCCTTGAACAAAAAACAATCTATAGAATACTTGACACATAAATTGTGAAAAGGAACTCAATAACCCTTGATTATTTTATTCATAAGAGAAAATTGTGTTAAAAATTGGAGACAATATTTGAAGCGTGTTTTCATATAACTCAAATGAAAATAGACATTGGTGTTTCAAATAATTATATTTACAGACTATCTTTCCCTGACATTAAGACCTAAACATGATACTTCTAAACCCAAAAAGATATCCAAGACCCTTTACAATGAAGCATAAATCCCCTTAAATAGAAAAAGTAAGCACGCGGGCTCCCAAACCAAGTCACATGACTCATGTGTCTCTTTTTACATTTTTTGTTAGGACAGAACAGGAATAAAACCCATTACGAAACAATATTCTCTTTCACAAGTGACCAAAGAAGCTGTTGAGGCAATTTGAAACTTGGACTTGAAACTTAAAGGTGCAACAGAAGCCAAAAGGTTGAAACTAACGACCTGGAGCAACTCCAAAATGTTGTTGAAGACCAGAACCGCCACCTGCACTATCATTTGTTCAATTAGGATGTTGATACTGAAACCAAATGATCGATTAAAGAAATAATCTACACTTATTCATCATATTTTTCTAGCCAGAAAGAAAAAGTTTTTTTTGTGGGCCATTGGAATGCCAATACCTTTGCAACTCTATCCAAGTGTGCAGTATATTTAGCATCCAATATTGCTTTAGCATCCTTATTGAAGCCATCAAGGCTAAATTCTAGCCCAATAAGCCCACCCATTGTGTTGTTTACTAATGCTGAATCTGGCTCCCCACAAGCACAAATAAATGAACATTGAAAAGGAATAATTGTTCCAAACTCACTCTTCCAGTGGCTAAATGGCTTGATGATTCCAAGACTAGCCAAAATCCTTGGCATGATTTTCTCTTCCATGTCTTCCAACACTTTTAACTTCCCCTTTAGTTGTTGTTCTAGTCTAGACTGATAAGATGTAACCTCTCTCAGTAAACCAACCATATCATTTGGGCTAGCAAGGCCATCCGCGATGTTTCGGTCATGTCTAGCACATTTGTAGACCTAAAGTTGATGTATTGATAACATTCTAGGAGTCCACTTACCAAAGTATCCTTCAAACTTTCCTAATGCTGCAAGTACTTGATGTATGCATTCTCCAAGTTATTGTACCCCTCCCATCTATCTTCAAGTCTGTTAATTATCTTGGATAATCTGTGCTCAATTAGGTCATCCACCATATCAATCACCCTTTTATTTCTATCTTCCTTTGCCTCCTTTAGTTGCTCCTCAAGTTCTTTTACTTTTGTGGACAAAGCCTCCTTGTCTTGAGCTGATATATCTACTGAGCTTGGAGGAGAGGTGATGTAATGTTCCCTCTCTAGGCTAAGTCATGGATATTATTTTAATTAAACACTAATGTTATAAAGTTAAATTAAATATTTACCTTAGCGTTTATTTAAAAAATTAGAAGGGGGACTTTATAAAGTGGTGCCTTGGAGGACATTAAGTTAAAATTAAAAAGTGAAGTTAATGTTTTTAATGTGGAGTCCAAATGGGAGATATAAGGAATTAAAATAAAAGTAAATATTTTTAATTTCAAGAATTGGCGTGGGAGTTATGGAAGAATGGACAAAAGTGTTTTTTGGGCTAATTTTAAAATATGCATGAAAATTTTTGGTGTATGTTGTGATATTGCTCCAAGAACTTCCTAAGGACGGAAACCCTCACAAAGGATAACATCTACGGTAGTGAAAGATCTACCCTGGGTGTTCATTATGCACAAATCAGTTGATTAATTCATTAAATCTTGTAGCCAAGATGAATTAATCTCAAGTTGATAGCAGAATGAATGATTTTCATATGAGTTTGTGAATTTTTGAAAAAAGGGGTTACAAGTTATTGTGGAGTGGAAATTTAAGACAATAATACTGGCATTTAATTCAAAGCAAGGTGATGCTGAGAAGAGACTCAGAATTCATTTAGCTGATGCACTCATGTGGAAGAATTGAATCCTCTTATCTGGCTGAATCAGAAGTGTGTGTTATCAGGGCGTATGAATCTTCTAGCTAGGCATATCAATGTTTATATCTGAACGTGTGAATCTTTATACTTGGGCGACTTAATTCCATAGCGGTGTGTCATTTTAACTGTAAGCCGGATTCTTAATTAAGCTAGGTGAATTTTACATAGCTGGCGTGAGTTGTTACAGGCCGCAACTCTCCCCAAAATGTGTTGTTGAGGGGCTGGGAATTAGTATAGAGGAAGCGAAATACTCCTCCAACAGATGCCAGGTTTAAACCATTATATTTAACAGCAGACAGTGATGATAAAACTTGCCCTTTGCATCGTTGTTCGATATTCTTTCTATTGGGCGCCATCATTACTAGCCACAGTTTCCAGAACTGAATGGATCTTTCAAACGCAAAGTCTATGAATGGTCAGCAGATTTAAAAGAAGACTTTCAGTGAGAGCCACAAGTAGAATTGATAGGCGGGTGGTTCATTTAGAAGTTTACTCTCTGATGCTTGTTTAATACTTCCGTAGACCAAAGAAACCATATTTAATAACACAAAGGTCAGGAATATCTTTATATTGTTCCCTGTATTAATTTTATCTCAGCAACTTGTACCTTCGCTTCCTAAACTCCTCTTGTCCTTTACAATAATTTCTTTTAGCCTCTTGTTGTCCTTGTTTAATTATTTTTGTTTCATTGTATTTGTCTATTTCATTCGTCTCCAATTTATAATTTTGAGTCTTTATTAAGCTATTTTCTTTCTTAAGCTATTTTATTGCATCAATTTTCTCTTGGTATGAACCTTCTCATTTTAATAGTCTATTGTCTTCATTAACATTCTTTGTATTTTCATCTTCTTTTGATGGTCTTCTTTCTACCATTAATTTTAATCTATTTTATTGCACTATATGCATTCCAATAGTATATATAATATCTTTATTTATCTATTGCATTAATTTAGTCTATATTATAGTGATATTGTTTTTTAATATATTAATATATAAGATAATATTTTACTTGTTATTTTTTTATGTTAGTTATTAAACTATGTTATCATTTTTCAGCCCATAATAATATACAATTTTATTTTAACTTATACATTAATAATATGTTATTATTTTTATCTCTGTTTTTAAACCTTTTCTTATTTTAGCATTTGTTTCCAATCTTTTGGTTATAATGTTTTACTAGATTGCAATAGACCATATTATTAACATTATTTTTTTTTTGAACTGCAGGAATCAATCGGGTATCCATCTCCCTATAAACTGCAGTGCCCCTGGTAAACTTTTTTCATGTGACCGGTGGCGTTGGCATGACACGCCCTTGATACCACAGGGACGGTGGGGAGACTAGACCTCGTGACCTCTTGCCTGCAACAGGATGCTTTAGCCAATCAAGCTAGGCCCACCGCCCCATATTATTAACATTATTTTAAGAATAATAGAGTCTTTTATTAATATCCCTTGCTATTTTCTTCTTAGTTTTTATGGTATATTTTGATTATTATAATCTATTATATAGTATTATAATAGACCATAATAAAATCAACTGGCAAGAATATTTTTAACATTATTTTAATTTATTATATTGGGTAAATACGGTATTATATAATTTAATATAATACCATCTACTTTTTATTAATTTAGTTTATTGTGTTATTTTATATTCCTAATAGATTAATTTATATTATAATATATTTATTACTTTCATTGGGTTTTGTGAATTCCTAACAACTATGTCTTCACTCTCTTCCTCCCAACCCCCTCACCTATTAATCTATCCAAGTTTGCTACTATATTTTCACTCTCTTCTCTCTATCTGCAAAAAGCATCCTAATGATGGATCATGGAGTATGAACTGAAACGTTGATGTAAAAAAAATTGCACACAGTTTCAATCCAGAAATCTCAGCAATATTTAATCACCATTTCAACTAATGCTTGCTCAACTAATAAGATTCCTTGATTACCCTTCCTCCTGTTAGCTGATAGGATAGAAAAAAGTGATTGTGGCACATCATCACTTTCATTAATAACCAAAATCATAATGGTTTGCATGGCTGCAATAACATTATCAGCATGATATTTTCTGATTGTAGCAAAGAAATGGTGAAACATTTAGTGAATCAAATCATCCAATCTCAAATCTAACATGATATTTCCCAATCTAAGTTTTGCAAATGTTTCGAGAATGGTAACCTTTCTAGAAAAATGAGAACATGTGATATCATCCATATCCAAGAAAATATCCACCAACACCTGAAGTATCCCTTTCATTGTGTTATCATTGTAAGGAGCTTTAGATGCTCAAATTTTCATTATTTCGCTCAAACATGAATTAACAATAAGTCTTACCTCATTATCAGGATGTTTCATAAACAGTGGCTTAATCAAAGAAGTCGTCGATAGCTTCAATGCCCAAAGCAATTTCTTTGAATCTGATTGATCTATCATAGACAAACTACTCTTCACCACCTTCAACATACTGAGTAAATAACCCTTTGACTGATGTAGACTCTCAAGATCCCTACTTGCTATATAAAGCCTATTTCCAAAATCCTCTTCACTATGTTACTCCATGATTTTCATCCTCGTTTCAATTTTAGCCTGAGTTTGTCTCATTGATTCCAACAAAGAATTCATTATGTCATCCATGATTTTGTCACTGAAAACTGACATGCAACTCAAGACCTTCAACAAATGTTAGTTTCCCGACAGGCTGGCAAGATACCTTAATCTCTGATACCACTGAAATGACCCAAGTCTGATTTTTTTCTTAAAACTTATGATTTCTTTGCTCTGGCATTTCGTCAAACACTTGATATGGGGTTCACTATTTGAAGATTCTAAAAGTGTTTGCTTTGGAAGTGTTTAGTTAAGTAATAGAATCATATAACATGATCTTTGCAATTCATTCATATACAATAAACATTCATGATACTCAAAAGGCTTTATAACAAACACTTGTCCTACATTCCATTTGCAACAAAGAAGCAAAAATAAAAAATATGTAGTGGCTGCTATGAGAACAGAGTGCAGAGATAAATTTAATTATTTTCCTAACTTCATACAATTTGCAATGAACTTATATATCTACAGTCAATATTCAATCGCCCAAGTTCACCAACCAAGAGTCTTCCATCCTCAAGGCCACCTCCAAACTTGCCTAGAAGCTGGTCTGAGACTGTGCTAGCAATAGCAATGAAATTTCAGACTTCCCACGCCCTCACACAACTGCAGATAACTCTAAAACAGACCACACCTCCCTCAGGAAAGATGGCGGTTAGCACACACAACCCCAAACACCTTAGTCACAACTCCATACAACTCGTGCTATTCAAGGTGAAGGACCTAAGAATGGAAGCTCCACAAGTCCTCTAAAATCAACTCTTATGTCCAACCATAACAATATTTATGCTCAGCAACAATAACCTTCATAGAATGCTGTCACACACAAATAGTCTCCTCGCTCTATATTCATTTTTCCATTCATGGTGCCTGTGATCTTCTTGTAAACCTTTGAAAATAAAAGATAAATTGTCTTCCGGCAACCCTCTACAAACTCTATCAATTTTGTCTTGCCTGCAAGACTTCACAAAATTGCAAATCTTCAATCATACATGCGCCTTGTCTTCCAAAATCATTTATCGAAAGATTCTACAAATAAAACCTTTCCGATCAAATCTAAAAATCACAACAATGAAGCAATAGCATAGACTCAGGATGAATCTATCAACAATCTGTTAGGAATTGAAAGCAGAAATGGAGGGTACGAATTATCAATGAAATGCAAATTATAATTTCATAGCAGAATAAAACGGAGGACTAAACAATTCACAAAAAAATAGAGGCGAAAGACAACACAAGTTTTAACGTGGTTCACCCAATTCTCGGGCTACGTCTACAAATAGGAGTCCAATTTATTAATTACTTCCAGCAAATATACATTACAATGACTTGCAGCAATAGCTGCAACTTGAAGCAACAAATTTAATCGATATCCACTGCTCTGTTTTACACGCACAATGCTACATGTGCCTATCGCAAAAGCCTGCGATCAAAGCTCTGTAACAACTTGCAACCTATAGCTTCTCTCGTGCACATTCACACGCCCTGCAGCATCAAAACTAAACCTCACACGACTTTTGGAATTCTCACGCACGCCATACTGTAGACAGATCAACACGTGACTGTTGGTTTTCATCGAGCAGCAAATAATTGTTCGTTTCCAGGCAATTTCTAACTGCTCAAAACAGAAATTACATTGGAAAATGCCAACAAATTTCCTTTATAAAAACATATGGATTTTTGCTTCAAGGGCGCTGGCCCCAAACCCCCACCATGGGCTTCACCCCGAGCCCTCGTCGAGGGGATAATACCCCCTGGACCCCACAAGAAGGGCTTCGCCCCCCCTTGCACTCCCCTGTTGATTGATTTGGGGGGAAGACACGTCAAGCAAAGTGGGGAAAAATTAAACATCAAGTCTTATCAAGCTCAACATAACAACACTCAACCAAGGAAGATCTTTCACCAACATGGATGATAGTCTTCAAGAGGGTTTTCATCCTCAGGAAGTATTGAGATGAACTAAGTTCAATCCCAAAACCACAAGAGCTTCACTAGAGAAAATGTAATAATCTGCATAATGCAAATGAGCTCACAAAACTCCTTTTATGACATTTCTAGAAGCTTTCCAAAAAATAAAATATAAAATCACTTTATAAATTAAATAAGTCTTGTTATGTTATTTTGCCAATGTTGGCATGGTCTGATGGTTTAAAGGTGGCATTGTTGTTCTTGCCACCACAGTTCAAACCCCGTTGGGGTGGTATTGTTGAGTGGTTGTATTCTAGTTCATAGCTCCAATTCAAAAGCGTTTACCCCTTGAATAAAAAAAAAATAAGACTTGTTACTCCAAAAAGTGATTTATTTTATTATTTAAACATTCCCACCACTTAAAGTCATTTTATCAGTGTCCAACATTTAAAACTTTCAATTCTCATTCCAACGAGCTATTATACTAAGGTGCCCATTAAATTATTTTAATAAATTTAGCAACCTTAGTAAAAATAATTAAATTAAAGCCACAACAAGTACACCTAAATTGCGAAAACTGTCGAGAAACATTGGAATCAAAATCTAACTACACTGGAGTGATACCAATGATGAATAATAAAAATCAGGCCTGACTAGGTGACTTACTATAAATAGACACTCTCTCTAAGAATCTTAGAGACCACACCAGAAGCTGGAATTCACTTTGAAAAGTGACATAAGTGTCCTCGAGACTAACTAAGTTCATTGGCATTATCAAATAATCTCTCTAACAAGACTGACACTCATTGAGAAGGTCACAGCCAACTGCAATACTAGAGAAACCAAAAATGGGGACATTTCATGCAAAATCAGCCGAATATGCAACTATTGGTTGCACAACCCTTCTCTTCTTACTAGGCTTCTCAAGAAGAGATGCAATTGATTTTGTAGTTTCTTCTTGTACCTATTGAGTTGTGATGGGCATTTTGGCCTTTTTGCTATGGCGATAGATTTCTGCTATTTTTTGTGGCTCTCCCTCATGATGTGGCCTCTCTTCAAGGTTCCTTTTTGGCACAACAGGAGGCTTACATGCAAGGGTATCAACATTGTCAATCATGACCTTGATTCTAGCAATAGGTTTATCAATTTCAAGAAAAGCTCCTAGATAACTGAGGTCCTTCTTTCTCTACTCCTCTCCCTTCAATATTACAGTCCATTTTGCTTTTTTGACCCTCACCTCTTTATCAAACAAGCAATTTCCGACCACATCTTCTGCATAGAGTACCTTATGGTAGAAATTGGACCTTTTGGCATTTATTCTAATTTGATTGATGAAATTTTCAAGGTCAAAATCTCTTTTGACATCAAAGCCCATTCTACCGGCCTGCAATATAGGATATAATAATTCCAATCCGTTGGTGATGACAAAATCAAGAAATTTAAGAGAAGCAAGGAAAAAGGATCCTTTTTTGTGGTTCTCAAATGAGTCTTGTCAGACTCATTGAGTTGCCAAATAATTTCCACATATGCCATCCTCTTTGGCACATGCCTTGGCAAAATATGTGTCTTGACTAGAGACTCATATATTTTTATCACCGTAGTGTTTAAGTGGAGATACCAATCTCCCCAATTATGTTGAATTCCCAACTCAGGCACCCTATCTTTTGGTCTCAATTGGTCCATGATTTCGTTCGGCAACCTGTCTAATTTCGCACCTAGAAATCCCAATATTGACCTCACAAAGCAAGCTTCAAACACCATATAATTTGAATTCTAACAATTCACATCCCAAATGTATGTCCAACACTACACCAGGAGTGGGACGTCATTGTCATCACAGAACCTCAATTGCAAAGCCCTATCCCAAATACTCTTCCCTCTATACAAAAGAGATGGCACCATTTGAAATGTACTACCTTGTTGTCACCTTTATTGCCACCAATTGTTTATGAATACCCGCTACAATGAAAGTGGAAAAATCAAACTCCCTATTAATGATTGCATTTTGAATGTCTGCAGCCATAATCATCATATGTATCGATATTTGGGTCCTAACATCAACACCCAAAACTTAACACAGAGCATGGTAGGTCTTTATGAAACAATCTTCCAAAATATCAACAATAAAAGGCTCCTCCAATGGAGAAAACCTTACAAGTCTTCTATCTAGACCCTTGACTCTGTGAATTGAAAGCCAGTTAATTTTGTAATTGATTTTGTCATTCTGATGCTCTTTGGCTAGGGCATTGAAATCAATAGGCTTATTGGCTATTAAATTTAGGTTGAGGACCTCTGAAATATATTCCTTGTCAACCCTTGTTAATTCACCACCATTGCTAGCTAAGACAACCCTAGCATTAGCATCATACCTATCTATGACAGTTCTAATGAAATCCACATCCACAAAAATGTTTGGAACAATCAATTTACCCAAGTCAAGGTTCCAAACATTTGAAATAGGACTCTTTGAATACCTTCTCTTGTGACCATCCCATAATAGAGATTGTGGCATCACGGCGACCCCTAGCATTATCTAACAATCTATTTGACAGAATAGCGGACCCTTGGGCACACATTGCCTTTGGTGAAGACCCCAGGAGTTGGATCGTGAGATCCTCATCCAATGCCCTCTTTGGGTTTGCAAGTTGGGAGTTGGTTTGACTCATGGCTTAAGATTTTCAACAATGAGGGTTTTAAAATGTGGCAAGGGTTTTAAAACTCGGGACAATCCAAGGCTTTGATACACTTTCAATGCAGCAATAAAACCCTAATGATGTGAAAATATGCAAATTTAGCCACAATCTTGCAAATTAGGATAAAGATTTGAGGACTTACACGTGGAACCCCTAGAAACCCTACTTTGCTTCTGAAAACACCAAAGAGCTTTGAATTCTGCAAATTTCTCACACTAGCCAACCTCAAAGACACTTATGAACTTGAATGACCACCTTTTGATATGAATTTATGAAATCCAAAGAAAATATGGCAAATATCAATCAATTCTACCATTAACATTCATATGCGCAAATAGTGTTCCCAACTAGTCGTTATTCACTTTTGAATGTCAACCGTTGATCTTTGAATGGCGCAAGCTGAACAAATGGTGATCATTGTAATGTCCCCGTCTCAAGCCTGATCTTTTCAGCAACCGTTGGCCTATTCCGGAGACCTGTAGGCTAGTCGGAAGGTAAAATTAGGGTTTCCTATTTTGAAGGATGTTCTTGCTCGGAGTCGGTTGTTTCAATGGCGGATTCTTTCTAGGTTTTCAGAAAGCTTCACAGTGATATGTTCTTCTTGGCGTTCTAAGTATCTTCAGGAATTTACTATTTTTAGTAAATTCTATTTCTGGCAGTTTTCCAGTTGGGTTCGGCATGGTTGACTTCCTACTTCAGTTTGATCAGTTGGCTTGCTCATTTATGGCTTCGGGGCACAATTGGAGAGATAAGTTGAGCTATTTAATTAAGTCACGTTTTAATGTTATATTTTAACGTTGACCCCCTTGGCCTAGTCTATTGACTTCATGATGTTTTGAAAAGTGGTCTTTAAGGGTAGCGCCTTCATTAAAGATTATTTTATAATTTATCAAGGTCAAATCAAGCCTTAAGTTTGGACGCATTTATTAATGTGTTGAATTTATTTAAAAGAAAGTCAAGGTTGAGCTTTGAAGAAAGGGACGCCATCTTTTGAAGGGATTAGGGTTTGACTCTGAAGAGAAGATTAGGGTTTCGAGAAGTCAACAGGAAATTATAAAAGGAAGACTTTGATCCTCAATTCAGTATCTTTGGTCTACAGTATTGTTACTCTGCCGGAATGGTATTGGATCGCTTCGAGGAATGAAAGCCTCCTAGCTCGGGCATTGCTTCTTGCTTGCAACACAGCAACTAGTAGTGATTTATTATAGCTTTGTGAGTTTCATTGGGATTTGTGCATTGTAATCAGCATTGTGGCTAATTAGTTTCTGTTTTTGCATATTAGAGGTTTCCAGACATTGCATTTTAGCTACAGCAGATTTGTGTTTTTATTCGTAAATCAGAAAATATCAAAAAGATTGTTCTGGGTATTGCATTTTCCATTCTGTCTAGGCAAGGCGCTTATTTGTGCCAATTTGTAGAATTTTTAGAGAAGCATCTGATTTTTAAATGTAAATCGCCCCTCTTGCTGGGCCGTACCTCCTTGAGCTGCATTGGGTTTCGTGCATTAAATAAATAGGGCTCTTTGAGTGAGTTTCAGTGTTCTAATTTGGTTGCCATATTACTAGAGCCATTATGCAATTCGTCTCATGAGAATTGATGAAGTTTTGAGCAAGTTGTGAGTGGATTTGTGAAGTACAGGGCTGCTGGGTGTTCGGGCACAAGGAAATCTGGACTGTCATAACCCAGAATTTGAGGTTGGTCTGTTTAGTGCCTTTTCAGATCTAAGCTTCATTCATTCAGTAAAGGAAACTCTTACATATTGTTGCAGCCTGATTTATAAGTTGATTCACATTTCTAGCAAGATATTATCATTCACATTGTAAACTGGCAGTAGTACTGACAGTAGGGTTATTCTTGCTCATCATAGTTTGCAATGTTCAGCTTTCCGTTCAGTATTTGCTATTGTATTTAACTTACCTCCGCCCTATGGTAGCTACTCTCCCATTCTGGGTCAGAAAGCACATTCTGGGTGTTGAGTACTTTCAGCAATTCAGTTATTTCTTTCAAGCATTGTAATCTGTAATACTCCGCCATATGGTCGCCTCAACTCCATCCTGGATTGGGTAGCACATACTTGGTGTCGAGTTCCTTTTCAGTACTTAGTGTAGAAGATCCTCTGACCATATGCTCGCCATCATCGGCGCCATTCTTGGTTAGAGTTATCGCATAAGCATTTTGATTAAGATCCTCTGACCAATGCTCACACCTTGCCCATATCGGGATCCTGGTGTACATTCTGGTTAGAGTTGCTTCAGCAACGTTTTGGTTTAAACTGCTAACCTTAACGGGTGCATTGATTTGTAATTTGTAATTTGAAAAACGAAAAAAATTGGCTCGGAATATTTCAATCATTTCCTTTTGGTTTATTCAAAAATCTTTCTCATTGAGGCTATCGGTGTATTGAAAACTCAGACCAATGAGGAGTCGCCAAACAAGAAGTAACTTTACACGTCACTTTATTGGCCCCTCACCTAAAACAAGGGCTTTAGGTGAAGGGGAACAATTGGACCTCCATGGCACTGACAGGGACAGGTGTCACGATTCCACGCTCTCGCAACTTCAACGGGCTCTTCCTTTTATATCTTGCAATGTGAAACGGGCCTGTGATGCAATACTGCATGGAGGTGACTCAACATATGGTCACTTAAAGAAACTAGAGGAAACAATGGAGTCATGGACCCACAACATGTTATTGGCAAATGTCACAATAGTGCAGCATCGCACTCACGGTCTTTGAACATTTCAAGATCATACAATGAATGAAAACGGTGTGATACTAATAAGGAGATGCCACTAAGGACTACAATGGCACATAGTTGGCGAACAACCAAGCACTAATAATGACAAATGGCAATAGAGTGCACAATTGCATCTTTAATATTTGCGCTAAATGAGAGCACATGACGCATAGAGAACAAGCGATACAATAAGAGTAAGACATGGTGCCAACGAGGACTGAGGCGGGGACCACCAACAAGCACACAGTGAATGCAACTTAAGTTATTTTAAAGGCACACACGTTAATGCCGATAGTTGGTCATTAGGAAGAGGGGGCTAGTCAATAAATGATCATAAAGGCCTCAATGGGGAAACTTAAAAGACCAAACACAAGTTGAGCAAATCACCAACCAAAAAGAAAGAAAAGTAACAGAATCCCACAAGGTCCTTAGGGTTTAGGGCTTAAAGCATAAGACACATCAAATTGCTCAAGAAAAATGCAAGTCCTAACACACAAGGAGCCAAAGAGATAGCATGTTAAGGAAGAACTGATTTATACATCAAGGAAGGCCTACTTTAATTACTAAGCACTATAATGTCCCCTTCCTAAGTAGTTGATCATTGTTGACAGTTAGCCTATTCCTCAAGTTCCCGTAGGCTAATGTGGTTTGGTTAGGGGACTCCACAGTTCTTGTAGGTTGTGTTGGTCAACTATTTGGCATATTCCATGTGTTGCAGTGAGTTTAGGACTAACAATGACAAATGGCAATAGAGTGCACAATTGTATCTTTAATATATGCGCTAAATGAGAGCACACGACACATAGAGAACAAGTGATACAATAAGAGTAAGACGTGGTGCCAACGGGGACTGAGGCGGGGACCACCAACAAGCACACAGTGAATGCAACTTAAGTTATTTTAAAGGCACACATGTTAATGCCGATAGTTAGTCATTAGGAAGAGGGGGCTAGTCAATAAATGATCATAAAGGCCTCAATGGGGAAACTTAAAAGACCAAACACAAGTTGAGCAAGTCACCAACCAAAAAGAAAGAAAAGTAACAGAATCCCACAAGGACCTTAGGGTTCAGGGCTTAAAGCATAAGACACATCAAATTGCTCAAGAAAAATCCCAAGAAAAATGCAAGTCCTAACACACAAGGAGCCAAAGAGATAGCATGTTAAGGAAGAACTGATTTAAACATCAAGGAAGGACTACTTTAATTACTGAGCACTATAATGTCCCCTTCCTAAGCAATTGATCGTTGCTGACAGTTAGCCTATTCCTCAAGTTCCCGTAGGCTAATGTGGTTTGGTTAGGGGACTCCACAGTTCTTGGAGGTTGTGTTATTCAACCGTTTGGCATATTCCATGTGTTACAGTGAGTTCAGGACTGCGGGAGTTTCTGTCTAGCACTTTTTGGAGTGTTTTGGGCACTTGGCCCAATATTATTATTTTTAGTAAGTCACCTCCTCAGCACTAACTTGGCCTTTCCACGTTGATTTTCCATTGGCACGGTCAGTTGTTGCATTTAATGTTGATTTGGAGATTTTTAATGGGCTAGGGAATTTTTTTTAATAACGTTAATGTTATAAGTTAAATTAAATATTTAACTTAATGTTATTTTGAATATTTCTAAAGTGACTTTATAAATGGCGTCTAGGGGGCTTTTAAAAAGGTAAACTTAAGTTGTGTTAAAAAGGTAGGACGCCAACATGGGGAGACATAAGGGATTTAAAAATAAATAAAATAAAAGTTAAAATCCCAAGGTGGGCGTGGGAATAGAGGAGGCATTAAAAGTGCTTTTTGGAATTCATTTTGTTATTCATGCTTGGAAATTTATGAAGAGATACTGCAGGTTGAACAGAGTTCTTCCATAGCTTTGTAAGCATGAAAACCCTTACGGAGAACATCCATTTCGAAAGTGCAAGATCTTTCCTAGTGGATATACAGGTGGTTTCACTCAGAAATCATAAAGGTGCTTATTGTTTTCAGATTTTGGTAATTTGTTTGGGGTTTCAAGCCAGATTTTAAAAGGCAGATTTAAGGGATTTGAACAGCAGATTTGAAGACTTAAAATAACATATTAAAACCCCCATGTTGCTGGCTGCACCATTCCCAAGGCAGGTCATACCATTGCTTGAGGGGCATGGGAGTTTGTGGCCCAAGCGCCTAGGTTTTGGGCAGCTTTTGGGTAGGGTTTGAGGCGCCTAGGACTGGCAAACACTTAGCAACCAGATTTGTGGTGGAGTAGCAAGGTTTTGGAGCAAATTGCAAGCTTTTATATATGGCAACTTAGCAATTAAGCTTTTCTAGGACTGATCAATATCAAATGAAGTGTGTATATATGGCATATCATTGCCCTCATGAAACTGAACATCAGCTAAAGAAACCAATGGTAAGTCAAGACACAAGGAGACACCCAAGAGAAGATGACTAAAACACACCAAATATTGCACTTCCAGACCTTAAGTGTACCAAGGCATTGTGCAATCTTTAAGAATATGGAGTCATCGAACGTTGAAAATCACCAATATTATGAGCTTGCATAAGACAAAATTTAACACTTATGTTTAGCAAGATGGGCTCCCTAGCATAAAAATGGAAACATATGCCTTTCATACTTAGCTGGCTCAGAGAACAAATGTTAGAAGTTTTATTGCCTAGTGTTTTACTCCAATTACAACCTAATATATATTTCCTCATGATTGTGCAAAAAAATGGCATTTTGAAGGTGAAGAGGTTCCACAAGAGACGTTCATTGTAGTGCCAAAAGTCAAGCGGAGGGTGTGAGACATTACAAGGCATCTGAAAGTGAAACCACAGTGTTTGTATGCTCTATTGTAAAGCCAATTCTTTGGAAAGCTGGTAATTTTCTTGCTAAATTAAGGAAACAAATGGGATGGCCTTATTTCTTGTTGGGCTTTTTACTATTGTGGATTTCTCTAGGGCAACTACAGTCCCTTTCATTTGTGCTTTCTGTAGTACATCATTTATTTTATGTCCTTTCAATTTCCAGTTTGTTGTAGCCTAAAAATTCATTCAAACTGCAGCATGATCTCAGTAACTTCAATTGAACAATAAGCATAGTTTTTGTTGTCAGCAGTAGGGAAGCCCATATCAGAATATATTCAAGTAAAGATCTCTGTTGGTGAATTGACTCATTAATGTCTTCAGTGATTACAGCTCATATCAATAATGGCCTAACAGAATGAAAGAGATTTTCCATCTTCATCCTAGGAACAAATAGATTTTCCATTGACTGAGAGAATTGTAATTCCATAAAATAGAGAATCAAATAATACATCATCATTTGCTTCAAACTGCAAATTTTCATGTATTAAATAATGAATTTGTTAGAAAAAACCTATTAGAAAATTAAACAACAATATTTTGACAAGTGGGGAGAAAAAAGATGTACAAGCATACAGCATAGGGTTCTTGGTAAGTAACGCAGATGTTAATCTTGAGCAATCAAATGAGAAGCTGTAAACAAACCAGTGAAAGAGCTGCATTCAAACGTTCGCCTCCCTTGTTCCTTTCATGCAAGTCAAGGACCTGTATGCTTGCAGACAACAAAATTATGTCAGTTGCAGTTAGCATGCATTCTGTTTGTCTCTCTTCTGCATGTTGCTTTAAAAAAATTGTGTGCATCTATCTCCATGAAGGCATACTATAATTTGATCAAACAAAGAATCTATCAAAACATATAAGCACACAAGCAAACTGAAAAACTTGCAGTCCAAAATAAGTCTATTCAATTTTTTCTTATTCACTATGAAACAGGGTACTACACAAAATTCCTTAGGACAAGAGCAACAAACATAAGGTCTACACTGGGACACTGCTAAAAACAAGAAACATGGTAAATCCCCATACTACTAGCAAGAAGATTGATATTTGTTAGAACATAAAACCCATTAGTATGGGTGCCATTGGGTTACCATGGCATGTGGTTCACCTTTGGGTTATGTTATCTTGTACAGCAGGGGAAAGGCAGCTAAAATTATTTATAATATTGGAAAAATTAATAATATTAAATAGTAAAAGAAATTGCTATTTATTATTATTTATTATTTATTTATTATATATATTCAATTTCACGATTTCATCAAATTTGCAATACAAAGTTAGTGTTACAAGTACAATGGGCCAATGGTAATTGGAACTCATTGCCTGATGCAAATGATCCGGCATACACCTCACCATAGAAATGCTATATCCGTTTTTAACTCCTAAATCCCCAAGGCAGGCCATTTTTTGTTGCCCATTCCAAGCTGGTTTTGATAACAGATAAGTGATAACAAATACAACAGAGCATTGTCAAATGTACAGAGCTTTAGTGGTAAAAAAAAGTGGAAATTTACCATTTATCCAATTCACAAACAATAGGCAGGCATTGGTAGAAAAATCAAGCTTGAACTGATTGATTCTTATATCTAGTTGAAATTCAAGGTTTAAAAAAATAAAGAATAAATCAACTAATATCAAGTTAAGGTTTTTCTCATTGTTTTTTTAAGTTAAGACTGAATGAAGAGGATAGTGTAAAGGTTACATAAGAGTGGCTATGTAATATAAGGCAAGCGGGTTGAAGGGGAGAGCTGCACTTGAAGTGGAATACCATCATTATTTTTATTTATTTTCTTCTCTATTTTTGTTTAGTCTGCTTCTAAAGGAAGTAATAAGGAGACCTAAAAAACTCACAACATTTATGAAAAGAAAATTTATGGAGCTCAACTGTGATTTTAAAAAATAAGTTTTTTTTTAAATGCCATGGGGACACTATCATGTCCCCTTTTCAAATAAAGCTATGGAAATAATTAAAATAATATTTTAAGTTGTCCTAATGACTTCATTTTATAACATTGTTAAAATTGGCAACTTATTATTATTTTTAAATGAAAAGTCCAATATAATGTTAAAAGTGGACTTAACAAAGTGTCATTAGGAAAAGGGGCCAAAAGAGATGTTTTATTAAAAGGCCTTTTCTAAACACTTCTAAAATAAAGTTATGGAGGGAAAAAGGAAAAAAAAGAAAATAATTTTATAATTCCCTCAAGTGCCTATATAAAGAAGAGTATAGAGGACGATTATGACTTTATGAAATCAAAACCTCATTTTCTGGAGATTGAATGACCTAAGGAGAAAAAACTATCTTCCCCGAGGATGCATCTCTTGGGATTTTTTAGGTGTACCCGTACCAGGGACGCGAGAACAGTCAAAGGCGTCCCCTAACCGTCCCGAGGATGTGGGGACAAGTAGGGGATGGTTGGACGTCCCTAGGACAGTTGGGGATGTCTCAAACGTCCCCTAATCATCCCTGGGACAGCCAGCCATCCCCTAGTGTTGTAGCTAATTTTTATAAAAAAATAAAAAAATCCAAACTTAAAAAAGAATGATTTATTAAAGCTTTATGATTTATTTCAAATCCTTATTAAGATTTTATAGAGGAATATGTTCCATGATAGTGCTATTGCTTCTGCTCTTGGACAAAAACATAATATCTAAAAGAACCACGGGATAAAAATAGTGGAAGAGTTTATATAAAGTTTAAACTTAAATATGATATAGTCAGAAAAAAAGATACACCAAAGTATCCAGAAATATTTTCGGTTATGTAACAAATTATAGACATTTACAAAGGAAGAAGAAAAAATTATTGGGGTTTGCCTCAAGTTTCAGGAAGGCTCCTTTTATTTTTTGTTGTTAGGTGCAAGTTGTAGCAGTAGTATTGCTGTTGTTGTGGGTTTTGGCTGCACTGCCATGTTTACAACAGTCTTCATTATTTTAATTCTATGTTACATTTAACTACTTTAATGCCTATTTCAAAGATTGAGATTTTGGTATCCAGCTGTGTAAAGGCATAGTGTACATCTATATACAATTTGGACATATTGTTTTGATGTTTATAAAGTTGGACATTGTATTTTTGATATCTGCAAAGTGATATGTAAATAGAAGGTAGGCACTTCTTCAAAGGTTAATTTGATAATCTATTTGAAATTTATGGTTTCTTTACTTTCCGATCTTTAAGTTATTAATATTTATTTATTCAACTCTCATGTGAACTCTATTGTTGTGTATTAAGGATTCTACAATGTATATCAATGTTATCATATGAATATTAGAAATTTCCCTATTTTATATATAGTTGTCCCCTTTGCCATCCCCAAAAATAGCCTCAAAAAAATCAGTCCCCGAAACACGTCCCCCTATCCCGTCATCCCCTTGTCCCAAAAACTTGGTGGAACATAGAGAAAAACTCTTTTGGGCAAATGGATTCAAGGACAAAAGCTCTCCTATTCATATAGGTCTAATGGCATGAATTTGCACCCCTTGCAAATTCCACATTTACATACCTCCTACCTTAGAGAATTAAGTCCAATAATGCGATTCCACGCCCTTCATCCATTTTCCATCCACTTGGCAGCCTGTTTTCATGTTGGTGGGGGACATTCTGCCTGGGACGCCAGCACAGCGCGCGGACGTCTACGCGGCGCACTGCCATCCTAACAGGATTCCCGCCTCTGGAATCTGCAGAGGCGTTACACTCCTCCATTGGATGCGAAGCATAACATTTCTAACCCTTCGGACCGACTTTGAATGGCTCTTTTGCCTCCATTTTCACTTTCGAATGACTATCTCTTCCATTCTTTCACTCTCTCTTGGTCTCTCTTGATCTCTCTTGCTTCACTTTGGTCTTCTACACTCCTCTCACAGCATTCTCAAGTTCTACCACCTCCATTGAAGCTACAAGTTGGTACTTTGGTTGGCTTACTCTCTTCGTTGTTGCAGCAACGTTGATCTTTGATAGCTTGCAAGCTCACTCCTTTCCCATTTGCCTTGAGCGCACGTGGTTGAAGGTGATATCACTCCACCTTCCTTTTCTCTTGCATTATCATTTTAATATCGTAGCATATTGTTGTTCAAGGTATTGCTTGGTATTGCTATTTCAATATCTTTCTTTAGCACATTTCTCCAATCGTTGCTATATTGGTTGTTTGTGGAGGTGGAAACACCAAAGCGGGGGACTGACTGCGGCAGTCCTCTAAACACAGCCCCAACATTTTCTCGTTCTTGTGTGTATAGGTTGTTCGTCAAGTGAAGACCTTGAAAATATCAACTCGTGGGTAAGAAGGTGTGCTTTCCTTACCCTTCTTTGTCAATTTGTAGTTAGACTTAGTTAAAGTATTCTTCTTGTTACATTATCATTTTGTTCCTTTCTATTTTTGTTATTATAGCAAACCATACTCGTTAGGTCACCAGTAAGCCTCCCTCAATCTTTGATTGTACTTTACACTTTATGTCCGTACAGATGCCAACGCACCCACTGTCATCCGTGTCCCACACTGTAGTCCTCTAGCAATGAGTTGCCTAAGTCACAATCCGGACTCTAGAAACTTCCTCACTTGACTTGTTGAAACATTCAGGCTTGTTAAAGGACAGCAACAACGTGGTTGTTCTTCCTTTCAGCCTCTAAACTCTAAACTCTCCCGAAACAATTTTGTTAGCTTGAGGTAGATCAAGGCAGCCTATTGTTCTAGACCCTCCCATGACCTGGGGTCCTAAGTAGTTGGTCCCCCTCCTCTACAATAAGTAATTCCATCCAAGGATCACCAATGAACTATAAAGATGCATAATATTTTTCAATTTTAGTTGGCTTGATTTGTTATATGAGATTTTAGATTTTGTGTGATTTGTTTTGGGTATCTAGATTTTGAGCTTGTTTGCAAATTTCAGTAAGTTCATATTTGGTACCAATTATGAGGTGGTTCCAAAATAATATATTTATGGGAGTGATGTTAAATACTTTCATGCTAGCCATACTATTGTACGTTGTTCCATGTTCATAATTTCCAGCCGTATCATATGGGTAGCAGCTGTTCTATACATTATTGTTTATGTTTGAGTACATTGCAGTATAATTTTGAATGCTTTTGGAAAGGCCATACTTATCTAAGGTTGAAAGTTTTTAAAAGGTATTCCTAATTAAGGGGTCATACCATTCCCCAAGGCATCAGCCTATTTATAATAGTTGTTGCACCCTTGAAAGGAAATCGCATTATTTGCAGCTTTCATTGGCTCTGAAATTGTTGCTTGAAAGCTTTTCAGCACTAAAATAAGTATATGGAACCACATTGGTACCCCATGAAGGCAATTTCACTAATGGAGCATTGTCATTATTCATTTTGGAAAATTGAGGAGCCTAAGAACCCTTTTGGCTCTTACGGACATTCTCAGAAACACACAAGTTCCCAACGACATGAAAATCACCAAAAAAATTAAAAGTTACAAATAAAGAAAGCTGCACCGTTTGGATGATTTCTTTCATTCCTAGAACCTCATTTTCGGCTAAATCATTAGTTCCATGAACCAACCCAAAGACCAATCATTTGCCTTTAGACAAGACAGGATTTTTATTTTGGCGAATTCATTGATTCCCGAAACCTCATATACTCCCAAGGCAAGTAAATTTCTTAAGCTTTTCCAGAAAATTAAGTGCTACGGTACACTTGATCAATTGAAGCAATAGTTCCTAATGAGCTCAAAAGCCTCAAAAAAGACACAGTAATATTTTAAATGATTTTTGTGCACTTCACATAATCCAAGTGAGCTTAAAAACATTTGAATATATATATATATATATATATATATATATATATATATATATAAAATCAAAAGACTCTTATATCATTCACAACTATCTACTGTCGCTATTCGAGAGCTTTGGAATTCAAGCACACCGTGCCTAGTCATTCCAAGATTGTGCCCTACACTTATCTTGGTCCACCCCACTCAAATTTGCTGGTTTACACTTGTCAAATAAGGCACATCTTCCCACTCCTACTGCCCTAGCTTGTACATAGATTGTCACCATTAAAAGTAATGTGTTCATTGCCTAGGAATTGCTCGTCACTCACAACTAGTTGTATTCCTTCATACATTTTCTCAAGTCTTTCCCAACGTCATGGTAAATCCATTTTCCTATGCCATTTCCTTTGATAAACCTTGCAATTAACCCCCTTTGGCTGAACGAATTATTTGCATAAATATTCACAAATACTAGAGCACCTCCTAACTTCATTTCAAGCTAATTGCTCTATGCCATTTCCATTCACCTATCCTACAATTGAACTTCACCTAGTTAATGAAATATTTGCAAAACCATTCCCATTCATTCAAATTTGAACTTTCTTCTAACCAAATCCAACAAAACTAACTCATTTTCCTTTTTCAAACAACCTTAATTTCCAAAGTGCCAAAGATGAGGTACAAGTACCAAGGTATGAACAAAAGTCAATCCTTGAAATTAACATACCAAAAGTTGGAGATTCAGTGTTAGGGCACATAAATATGAATGAATTCTAAGGTAAAATGCAAAGTAGTAAAAGAACTCCAATTGCCCAAAGAGTTTTTGAGATTAGATTGGCTCACACAGCTAGTTTTCCTACAATTGTACAATGTGTTACTTGGTTCTTGCCTATGCCAAATACCACGACCCACAAATTAGAGAAATCAAAACTCTTGAAGGTAAAATAGTCGACAAGCTATATAGGCAATCCTTAAACACCACCTTCAAAACTACCACAAAGAGAAGAATATGTCAAAGTCATTAATGAAATTGGCGAAGCACACTATGAAGAACATAAAGATGAATGCAGAATGGTAATAGCCCAATCTTGGTTAAAGGAGAAGAGAAAAGGACCATTCAACTTACCAAAGAACCTATGCAAATCAAACTTTTGTGAAGATTTATTTGACATAATTACTCTTTTGAACAAGGCCATAGGCCATAATAAGACAAACTCCTTTCACTACTAGATATGCTTATACATCAACATTAATGCCAAGGAGAACAGATCATTGATTGGTGTGATATCATAAGTCAGAACATTCACAATCAATTGGTCAATCTTGAAAAGACCCAACATTTTTACATGACTTCATATCTACTTTATCCAATAGTAAGTAATAAGAAGTGGCTTGGTCTTAAGACTCAAGGTGAATTTGATGAAAAAACTCAAATTTATGATTCCTACCCTCAATTGGTGTTAGAAGAAAGCACTAAACATTTTAGAAGGGTGAATGATGTAATCACAATGTTAACTATGAGGGAATTAAACAGGGATATTGGAGTCAGAATATTTGCTAAAGTAGCCTCATTGATAACAAAGGACAAAAGTTACTTCATTCAATTACCCAAGTTCACTTATATTCATATAGGTGGCAAGATGATGAGTTCTTGTTTACAAAGGATGAGATTTCCAATTTTGAGAGGCAAGCTATGGAGGATTGCATTGATGTCATTGGATGACATTAATGTTGTTGGTTTGAATAAATGTTTTGTACCTAGCTAATTCCTAGCAAGGGACTTATTCACATGTTAAGTTTACTTAGGTTCTAAATGTCCTTTTAGAAGTCTTAGTTATCTAGATAATATCTTATCTTATCTTTTTTATTTTTTGTTAATTTAGTTGTCTCATGACATAGGATTAAGACACATGTCACAATCTTGTTTAATTCTATCTCACACCTTGGCTATATAACCAAGGAGTTCTCGTTTGTATTTTAATTCCAATCCAATATAATTGCAATCTTGAGTATTGCATATTGGCTATATTATTTTGCATCCATTATTGCAAATTGATGCTCTTGTTGGTGTCTCTTGTAGAAGGTTATTTTTGGTTTTGCATGTGATCCTGGAGGCTTGAGTCCTTGAGTGACTCTAAGAAATGTGGCAGAGGAGTCATTGTGTAATGTCCCCTTCTCAAACCTGATCGTTCCAGTGACCGTTGGCCTTTTCGTTGGGAACCCGAAGGCTAGTCGGAAGGTTAAATTAGGGTTTCCTAATTTTGAGGAGGTCATTGCTCAGAGATGGTGGATTCAATGGCGGATTCCTTCTGGGTTTTCAGAGGGCTTCGCAGTGGTATGTTCATCTCGGCACTCAGAGCACTTTTTGGAATTTACTATTTTTAGTAAATTCTATTTTTGGCAGCTTTCCAGATTAGTTCAGCTCGGTTGACTTCCTGCTTCAGTTTGGTCAGATGTTTGGCTCAGTATTGGCTTCAGGGCACCTGCGGAGGGATAAGCTAAGTCATTTAATTAAAAAGTCACGTTAAATATTATATTTTAACGTTGACCATGGGGCTAGATTAATGACTTAATGATGTTTTAAAAAAGGGGTCTTTTGAGGGTGGCGCCTCATTAAGAAATATTTTAATTATTCCCTAAGTCAAAGCATGGATATGAAGGGCGCATATTTTAAAGTATGATATGTAATTAAAATATCAAATCATGAGCCTTGAAGAGAAAGTACGCCTTCTTGAGGAGATGAGGGGTTTTGACCTAAAAACTGATTTTAGGGTTTCGTGAAGTCAAACGAAACTTATAAAGAGGAGTCTTGTGCATCATTTTGGGCATCTTTGGACGACTATACTGTTATGCTGCCGGATTGGCTCTGGGACTGCTTCGAGGAATGAAGGCCTCCTAGCTTGGGCATCACTTCGTGTTTGGAAGACAACATCTAGTGGTGAATTCATCGTACTGTGAGTGCATTTAGTTTGAGCATTGTGTTTAGCTTCGTGCATTGTTAAATCTGTTTTGGGCATTTTAGTGTTTCAGCATTTTAGCATCATTTAATACAGCAGATTGCATGTTTTATTCATATCTTGAAAAATACAAAAAATATTCTTCTGGGTATCGTCTCATTCTCTGTATTTGGCAAGGGCGAATATATTCTCCAGTTTCTGGAATTTTTAGTGCTTGCATTATTTTTAAAAAGAAAATCGCCTTTTTCAGCAAGGCCGTACCATTTAGCATTCTTGGGATTTGTGCATTTCTTATTAGTTGCATTTGGAGTCGGGGTTAAGTTTCTAGATTGAGCGCCATTGTCATATTAGACTTATGCATCTTAGTTTGAGCAGTTTGAGTGAGTTATAAGGGAGATACGAGCATTTGAATCAATTCATAGGCTGCTGGTTTAAATTACAAAAATGCAGATTTGATGAAAACAGGAAATCAGAACTATTAATTACAATCTTTGTGCCGATTTGATGTGGCTTCGTGAATTCAGCTAAGAGAGATCTTATTGCATTGTAATGATTCATATTTTCAGCTCTAACATTTTGACAGGCGTATGATAACAAATTGTAAACTGACCAGTAGTACTGGCAGTCATTCTTAAGCTTGTTAATTTGACTTGTAATGCTCAATTTCATTTGAAGTTTGTAATAGATAGATCTCCGCCCTATGGTAGCTACTTTCCCATCTTGGGTCAGCAAGCACATTCTGGGTGTCGAGTAATTTCATCTTTCAGCATTTCTTTCTAGCATTGCTTTTGTATTTCACTCCGTCATATGGTCGCCCCTCACTCCGCATTGGATTGGGTAGCACATACTTGACGTTGAGTTCTTTCCTGCAATTAGAATAGAAGACCCTCTGACCAATGCTCGCCATCATCGGCGCCATTCTGGTTAGAGTTGCTTTCTTGCACGTTTTGGTTTTCTCCTCTAACCTTAACGGGTGCACTGCTTTGTAATCTGTTAATCGAAAAACGAAAAAATTTGGCTCGGAATATTTCAGTGGTATCAGAGCCACGCATCCTGCCATCCTGTGAAATCAGCTTTCTATGAGTGACAGAGAACAGAGGTATTTGGCAAGAGTATACAAGAGAGGCACAGTTCAGACACAGTTGCATCAAGCCCCAGAAGGTCAAACAGCTTCAGGGATTTTGAGGGCGAATTGGGAGCCTTCACAAGAAACAGAAATGGGGGATAATGAAAGAAATGAAAGGATTCTTGGAGGCGGTGAAAGAAGTTCTGGCAACAGAGATGACAGTGGAAAAGGAGGAGAGAGATCTACGAGTCCCGGGAAGGATTTTGGAAAAAAGATGGATGCCTTGATGGACATGGTATCTTTCATGATGGGGAGAATGGGACAGAATAATGTTCCACAGAACAACTCAGGCCACAGAGGGGAGCATAGTGCTTCCAACCAGCATGATGAGCATGCAGCCCGGACAGTGTCAAACAACACTTACATCTCTTCCAGACCGTTCAAGCCCACTTTTTTAGTTCCTGTAGTCAATCAGCCAGAACCTGAAGAGAATGCTTCATGGGTGGAGCAGTTGAGGGTTGGCCGTACAGAGTATGACTCTCTACCTGTCGACATCAGGATGGACATGTCCTTCAATGATTTCATGGATCATAAGAGGAAGAACAAAGGGCAAGGAAGAAACTTTGATCAAAGAAGGCCATCAAATCAAGGAGACTTGTACCAAGCTGTCAACAAAGTTATACTTCCTCATTTTGATGGGAGTGATACAAGTTCAGCCCGAGCTTGGATTCAAAAGCTGGATAACTATCTAGCTCTCAGACCAATGGCGGAAGAAGAAGCGATCAAGTTCGCTACGCTACACCTTGATGGGGTGGCGCACGAGTGGTGGTACCATGGCCTCGTCACACTAGGCCATCGGTCTATCACAACATATGATGAGTTCACCACTAGGCTCATCGAAAGGTTTGAGAAAAAAGATCCTGAGATCCATTTCAAAGAGCTTGCTCAATTGAGACAGTATGGCAGAGTTGAAGCCTACATCGCGGAGTTTCAGAGACTCTCAGTCATGGTGACTGGAATCACGGAAAGGAGATTGGTGATTCTTTTTAGTGAAGGGTTGACAGAACCACTCAAAGGTTGGATTAAAGCCTTTGATCCACCAACACTGCAAGAGGCCATGAAAAAGGCAAGAAACATGGAGTGGGCTGCTCCTAAGGCAAAATTTCAGTCAAACTCCCCTTTTCAGAAAAGGGATAAAGAAAAAAGGCCTCAGCATAAAAATCATTTGAGACCTCAGAACAAGGAGTTCAAGAATCGCAATCCCCATGTCACCAGGTTGGATCAAGAAACCCTGAATGAACTCAGAAGAAAAGGGTTGTGTTTCCGGTGTCAGGAAAAATGGTCTCAAGACCATGTTTGTCCAAAAGGGGTTAGGTTCAATCAGATTGAGTACTATTCTGCGGGAGAAAGTAGTTCTGATTTTTCCGACCAGCAATCTGATTTTGAAGGAAGTGAGGAAGATAGAGCTCCAGAAGAGTCCGGAGATAAGAAGGAAAGTGGTGGAGTTTTAGCTCAACTTTCTAGTCTTCAAAGAAACGAATCATTCAAGGTGCGTGGGATGATCAAAGGGCAGCGAATCGTTGCTTTGATCGATACTGGAGCAACTCATAACTTCATTGATGAAGTTGTGGTAGCCAAGAAGGGGCTGCAAACAGAGGAGTTCGAAGGATTCAAGGTCATGGTTGCCGATGGGTTCCGAATTTCTTGCACCAAGAAAATATCTAACATGACCATGCATTTGGGCAACTACGAAGTCAAGGATGACTTCTATGTAGTTCACATTGGGGATATTGATGCCGTTCTAGGCATTCAATGGCTGCGATCTCTTGGAGAGATCTCTTTGAATCTGCAGACTATGGAGTTGAAGTTCCAATCGGATGGGAAGAAGATAGTTTTGAGAGGCATGTCCAATGGAGATCCTCGAGTAGTGTCATTCAAAAGAATGGCAAGGCTGATCCGTCACGATCAAGCTGAGTGGGTTGCCGATGTACCACGTATGTTGAGTAGTAAAGAATGCTTAAGGGGAATTGAGGATGCAGTCTTCACTTTGGAAAAGGGACCAAAATGTGGTGATTGCACTCTTGTCAACCCATTCCTTGGGTTGAGGGATGCTAGTCTGCTCTGGGAGTTGAATTTGAAGTCATCTTATGATTCATGCTTCAGTGTTCCTGAAGTTTTCATGGATAGGTTTCAAAGGTTCATCAGAGGGAATGCCAATTTTACAAGTATGCACTTGATTTTGATTAGCACTCAGAGGTGTGCTATGTTTCCTTGCCGGAGTGTTGGAGATTATTTTCAGTTGGGAATTCAAGCTTGGAATTCTCAACATAGGTTGATGGAGCATACAGTTGGTGGAAAGAAGAAATTATGGAGGAACAAGAATCAAATTTTCAGACTTTTTGGTGTCGTCTTTTTCGTTAGCAGCTTCTTGGTGGTTCCATTTGTTCATCAACAAATGGATTGGAGAGAGATTTTGAGCATGGGCTGGAGAAATGAGCAATTGGTTGCTCTTGAATGTGTTTCCCGGCTAAGACCAGGACAGATTTTGAGACTCGAGCTTGCTGGTTTGAGGCAGACCAGCCACCCTACATGTTGCGTTTCTTGCATTCAGGAGAGTTGGTTCATCACTCCTGATCAAAGGGGTGGTAGTTTTCTCATGGAGATGGATCTAGAGTGTTTTCCAGCCACCTTGGAGGTGTCACCTTGCAGCTCGATGGTCATCTCACATGCTCACGTTTGGGATCTTGAGTGGTGTTGTTGTTTTCCTTTGGGTAGGACTCAAGAATCAGATTGCATTACGCTGATCCTAGCCTTGATCGACAGCGATTATTTGTTCCTTCACACTTTTCCTACTCTCCAAATTCATCTTATGATGGTTGATGGTGTAAACTTTGACAGTTTACTCTCAGTATTGATTCATGACAGCAGTAGCTCACATGCTTTGGTTCACCATTCGGAGACTCATGGTGTTGGAACTATGATTGTTTCCTGTAGTCTTCATGGTTGTGCCAGTATAATTCAGATGAGGCATGGTAGCTTTATGCGAAGACATGAGTATGAGTTTGATGAGCTCTTGCAAAGGAATGCTTCCTTCCTTGTAAGAAGATTTGTAGGGGTCACACTTGCAGTCATGGTCCCGTTTGTTACCATGTGGAGGTATGGGAAGGAGTTCGATTTTGTTTTGAATAGTCTATCTTTCCTATTGCTTAGAATGGTGATTGACAGTAGTATGGTTGCTACTGTTAATTCAGGGGATCGTGGTCATGAGATGTGGCATGATTTTGATTTCCTTCCTTTAAGATCTTTCAGTTTGAGAATCATAGATGGTAACACTTTGGAGTTACAAGGGGAGTCAGTGCAACATTGGCATGATATTTTCATTGATGTGATCAGAGTGGCGCAGCGGAAGCATGGTGGGTTTTTCTTGAGACGCATTTGGGAACCAGGGATCATACTTGATCATACTTGTTGCGTATGGATTAGCCTTCAAATTACTGGAGTTGTGGTGGTATTGCTTGAGGACAAGCAATTTTGGGAAGGGCGGATTGTAATGTCCCCTTCTCAAACCTTATCGTTCCAGTGACCGTTGGCCTTTTCGTTGGGAACCCGAAGGCTAGTCGGAAGGTTAAATTAGGGTTTCCTAATTTTGAGGAGGTCATTGCTCAGAGATGGTGGATTCAATGGCGGATTCCTTCTGGGTTTTCAGAGGGCTTCGCAATGGTATGTTCATCTCGGCACTCAGAGCACTTTTTGGAATTTACTATTTTTAGTAAATTCTATTTTTGGCAGCTTTCCAGATTAGTTCAGCTCGGTTGACTTCCTGCTTCAGTTTGGTCAGATGTTTGGCTCAGTTTTGGCTTCAGGGCACCTGCGGAGGGATAAGCTAAGTCATTTAATTAAAAAAGTCACGTTAAATATTATATTTTAACATTGACCATGGGGCTAGATTAATGACTTAATGATGTTTTAAAAAAGGGGTCTTTTGAGGGTGGCGCCTCATTAAGAAATATTTTAATTATTCCCTAAGTCAAAGCATGGATATGAAGGGCGCATATTTTAAAGTATGATATGTAATTAAAATATCAAATCATGAGCCTTGAAGAGAAAGTATGCCTTCTTGAGGAGATGAGGGGTTTTGACCTAAAAACTGATTTTAGGGTTTCGTGAAGTCAAACGAAACTTATAAAGAGGAGTCTTGTGCATCATTTTGGGCATCTTTGGACGACTATACTGTTATGCTGTCGGATTGGCTCTGGGACTGCTTCGAGGAATGAAGGCCTCCTAGCTTGGGCATCACTTCGTGTTTGGAAGACAACATCTAGTGGTGAATTCATCGTACTGTGAGTGCATTTAGTTTGAGCATTGTGTTTAGCTTCATGCATTGTTAAATCTGTTTTGGGCATTTTAGTGTTTCAGCATTTTAGCACCATTTAATACAGCAGATTTCATGTTTTATTCATATCTTGAAAAATACAAAAAATATTCTTCTGGGTATCGTCTCATTCTCTGTATTTGGCAAGGGCGAATATATTCTCCAGTTTCTGGAATTTTTAGTGCTTGCATTATTTTTAAAAAGAAAATCGCCTTTTTCAGCAAGGCCGTACCATTTAGCATTCTTGGGATTTGTGCATTTCTTATTAGTTGCATTTGGAGTCGGGGTTAAGTTTCTAGATTGAGCGCCATTGTCATATTAGACTTATGCATCTTAGTTTGAGCAGTTTGAGTGAGTTATAAGGGAGATACGAGCATTTGAATCAATTCATAGGCTGCTGGTTTAAATTACAAAAATGCAGATTTGATGAAAACAGGAAATCAGAACTATTAATTACAATCTTTGTGCCGATTTGATGTGGCTTCGTGAATTCAACTAAGAGAGATCTTATTGCATTGTAATGATTCATATTTTCAGCTCTAACATTTTGACAGGCGTATGATAACAAATTGTAAACTGACCAGTAGTACTGGCAGTCATTCTTAAGCTTGTTAATTTGACTTGTAATGCTCAATTTCATTTGAAGTTTGTAATAGATAGATCTCCGCCCTATGGTAGCTACTTTCCCATCTTGGGTCAGCAAGCACATTCTGGGTGTCGAGTAATTTCATCTTTCAGCATTTCTTTCTAGCATTGCTTTTGTATTTCACTCCGTCATATGGTCGCCCCTCACTCCGCATTGGATTGGGTAGCACATACTTGACGTTGAGTTCTTTCCTGCAATTAGAATAGAAGACCCTCTGACCAATGCTCGCCATCATCGGCGCCATTCTGGTTAGAGTTGCTTTCTTGCACGTTTTGGTTTTCTCCTCTAACCTTAACGGGTGCACTGCTTTGTAATCTGTTAATTGAAAAATCGAAAAAATTTGGCTCGGAATATTTCACATTGCTATCTAGCAACAAGGTGGAGCCACAAGCACAATCTTCTAGGCCAAGCAAGCAACCACAACAAAGTCTAAGGACTATAACCTCTACCACCCAATTTTTCACTAGATTGGGGAAAAGGAAATTGTAAAAAACTTGTAATTTTTACATACCTAGTTATGCAATTTATGATGATTATTTTCAACGACAATCATCATAAATTTATAATAGTTTTCAGCTAGCAGCTAACTATTGTATCTAGCTCCGCATGATGATGCAATTTTGTAATCCATATGTATTCAAGAATCAAATCTTAGAATCATTTGATACATTTTGTAATTGAATTTTGCAAAAAAAAAAAGTGTTTTTTACAGACATTTAAGTATTTTTTTAAGTTGTTGAGTTTTGTTGAGTTTTTGGCAAGTTGAAAATTTGGGCTTGTTGAGTACTCATTGAGTTTGAGTCTACAAATTATAGTCAACAGAGCATCTCTTTCAACAAAAGTTAGCAAAGCAACCCAACAAGCAAATGCCAAGTGATCCATAAGCTCTTCAAAATAGAATTCCAAGGATCTATAAACTCCTCAAAATAGAATTCAAGGACCACAAAATATTTATTACTTGCTACTTGTTTGAAAAAATGAAATTTGCTTTAGGAGAAGAGAATATTGTGAGAAAAACAGAAAATTAACTTAGAATAAGACTCACACAAAGCACGGTTTTGTATCCTTAGAACCCAAAATGTGGAGGAAAAACCAGACTTATGGTAGTGGCAACAACCTTCGACCTTATGTATTAACTTAGAATAATATTCCTATCCTCTCAACAATCAATTCATGCTCTAAAACTTTAGCTTCAACTTCTTTTTATAGATTTTTGTGAACAAGAGTGTTCTCCTCGAGAATAGACGAATTCCCACATACAATGGAAGCTAAAACAGCAATTATACATTTCACAATTGGAATTTGGAGTGCTCACTGTCAATGGACAATACCACAGTTGAGAGTCCTAGCCAGGTAGACACTACATTTGTTTGCCTGTCAATTACTTGTCTTGTACTTGTTATGTGTCTAAATCTAATTTAGTATATGGACCACCAAGTGACAAAATCTATTAGCTGGTTTAGGAATGAGTTTAGGTATTAGTTTGGGGTTCAAATATAGTGGTTTGCCAATTCTTTTTAACCCAGCTTTGGGACAAGGTATGGCCATACATAATATATATATTGAGAATATAAAAAATAGCCATAATTTGTATAAAATATACAAAATCAAATACAAATCACGCTGATAATTGATAATTCACTGTCAAATGTTAATGATAAATCAAAACGGTTTACATATGTTCAAACTACAACAATACTCAATGGTTGGTTAGATAGTTATTTTTTGGGTTAGTTTAGGTTTTCTATTTTTTCATTCAAGATTAAAAAATGAAAATTGATGGGCATAGGGTACCCAAATATAGCGCAAATTGAAGGTCTGTCTCAAGATTTTTTAAGTTTGTTTGGAAGATATCAAAGCCATATCTAGGTTGTACCCGGACAAGAACCAAGACTAGTAACCAATAATAGAGGTTCAAGGCAAGTCATGGAAAGAAATAGTGAAGAGGTAAGCACAATGACATTATGGCCTATACTTCACTTGCATTTCAAACAAGCACTTCCAAATGTAAATTTAATATCAATGTTCCACAAGGACGCATCCCCACCCTTCCCCCCCCCTCTAAATCCCCATAATTTAATATCAATGTTCCACAAGGACGCATCCCCACCCCCCGCCCCCCTAAATCCCCATGTTTTTGGGATGAGGACATCGCCCAAACGTGGGAACTTGGAGGGGACATACCATCGCCATCCCACCACCATTGCTCAAGACCTGAGGACATTTCCAAGATGTCCCCCTCAAGGAGGGGACGTTCCAAGATGCCCCCTAGTTTGGGGATGGCTTGGGGACTCCAAGACATCCCTGAAAAATCCAAGGGACTCCAAGGAGTCTCCTATCCATCCCAAGGACTTCCAAGTGTACCCCATGACAATAAAATAAAAATTTAATTGTTTTTAAAAATCAAAAAGTATTTTTGATTTGTGTGCCACAAAACCTAACCCTAAGATCTATAAGCTCCACCCAAACCCTAAGCACTCACAAAAAAACTTATAAATAGGCATCTAAGTTTCATTCCAAATCACTCCTAAGTTTGAGAATTAGTAAGGACTTGGTGTTGCAAAAAATAAGTGCGAATTGTGAAAATGGCATTCACCATAAAGGTTTATGTGGTTTTGAAGGCCCTCGCAAGGGGCATTGCACCTTGACCTTGTTGGAGGTTCTATCCCCAAACCCTTGTGAGGGGCACTGCCCTTCAACCCTACTAGGGGATTTTCTCCCAAACCTCCACCCACCATTGTCAATGTTCAATGCAATCATCGCCATGTTTTTAATGGTTAGTAGTTTAAATTTTACTTAGTATGCCAAATTATCATTTGTAATTCTTATACTTATTCCTTACACATCTTTTTATAACTAATTTTCCAAGTACTATATGTATTTACACCACCAACCTACTGCCCCACCATCGTCCCCTTGCCATCCCCAAACTAAGGCCCTTGGCCCCCCCATCCCCAAAACTTGTACCCCCATCAAGAAACTCTGTGGAACTATGAAATTTATTTTAGATTATGAGTGCTCTCATCACATGGCCAAAGACCAAAGGTTATTCCGCAAACTTGATAAGACAACAAATGAGCAAATAAATGAGTTATTTTTGTTAGTAGTACTATTGTACCATGCTAGAAGATGGCATGTTTCAAGATGTCTACTATGTAGCCAACTTGACTTAAAAACTATTATTTGTGAATCAAATTACCAGACAAGGAAATAGAGTTGAACTTTGGTCTGATTGATTTCTTGTGAAAAATGTTGATGACAAAATAATTCCTAGGGGGAAGACTGATAAAGAAGCTAAAGCTTACAACTTCACCAGTTTTAAAAGCCAAGATCCAATTTCAATCATCAATAATACCTCTATTCCTCCTTTGATTTAGATAAAGATGTAACACCTTGTTCCAGTATAGAAGATGTCTATATTCTATCATACAAAGAGCTATAAAATAATGATGAGGTTGTATCCAAAGACTCTACTTCAGTTGAAACTCCATCTAATGAAAATATAAGCAATGAGTCTACCCATGGTATAATAAATCTCATGTCACTGGACTCCAAAGTAAAGAACCACAGACGAATTTTTCTGTCATGAACAAAGTAATAAATACTCAAGACCCCCAATCATATCCCAAAGTCAAGTGTAGAGAAGAATGGGAGAAAGCCATGGCCAAGAATATGTTTCCTTGTTTAAAAATACTTGGGAATTTGTTTGCCCAATAAGGCATATGGCGAGGTGTGGAAGAAAATAGGATAGTAGATGTTGTGCAATAAAGATATTCATAACTCCAACAAGCATGTGACAAGATTATGGTGATAAATTGAAAGGTTGAAAAAATAGGATAGTGGGTATTGTTCAATATGGCTACCCATACTAGAAGAAGGCATGTGGCCAAGTTACTTTGATAAAGTTGAAAATATCAAAGAAACTATTGCTGCTAAATGTTCTATTTAGGGGGTATTATCTTCTTATGGTTTGCTTCTTTCGAGCGATTTGGGGCTTTCAAATCTTCATTTTCTATTTGGCTCTAAATCTCAATCCATGAAGAAGGTCAATACATGTAGCAAGTGGTGCCCTCCCCTTTTTAACTTTCTCAAAATTAATACTAATGGTTCTTCTCACAGTAACCTGAGTACTAGTAGAATTGGAGGAGCTGGCCACGCAAATGATGGTACTATTAGTTTTGTTTTCTCTTATGCAATGGGAATTGCTTCTAACAATCAAATGGAAGCCCGGGCTATTCTTGTGGCTCTTGAGAAGGCTTGTGGGTTGGGTTGGAGGAAGGTTATTTGTAAATCTAATTCTTTGATACTGATTTCTCTTTTGAATGATAAGGGTTCTCAGGCATCCTCCTAGATAATTGCTTCTTTAGTGGACCAAATCCTCCATCTTTTTTTGAATTTTGATGCTATCTCCTTTGCTCATATTCCTAGGGAGTGTAATGCTGTTGCAGATTCCCTTGCTAAGTGGCCATTAAAGGAAAATCATGAGAGGAATATTTTTGAACTAGGCTTGTTGCTTTCTGATAAATCCTCTAAGCTTTTCCAGCTTAATCATAATGACCAAAATACATTGAAATAAAGGCCTGTACTCTCTCAATGATCGTGATGAGTTCTTGAGGGTACAGGATAGGGGTAAACCTTCTTGGGTTTTCTCTCTACTTGTTTTAGAAATGGCTCTTGCCATTTGAAATTTTCAAAATATAGAATGTAATCTGTTACTATTTCTTTAAGATAAATCCTCTAAGCTTTTCGAGCTTAATCATAATGACAAAATGCACTGAAATAAAGGCCTGTTCTCTCTCAATGATCATGATGAGTTCTTGAGGGTACAGGATAGGGGTAAACCTTCTTGGGTTTTCTCTCTACTTGTTTTAAAAATGGCTCTTGCCATTTGAAAATTTCAAAAATATAGAATGTAATCTGTTACTAGTTCTTTAACATATTTTTTTCACCCTTTTATCAAAAAAGAGAAAAGATGGTGGATAATAGGTAAAGAGGCTACCCATAACTTCAACAAACATGTGGCAATGGTGTAATGACGAATTGAAGATGTTGACTAAAATCGGAAAGTGGAATTAGGCATGCTTCGTTAAGGCTGGTCATAACTCCAAAAAACATCTACAACAGAGATGTAGTGATGATAAATTGAAGAGGTTGAAGAAAATAGGATAGTGGTATTGTTCAATATGGTCACCGATAACTAAAGAAGGGATGTGACAAGAATGTGTTATAAAATTGGAGATCATAATTCAAGATGACTATGTCAAGTTGTGTTAAAAAAATGATGATGTAAGAAAACAGGGTAGTGAACATTGTGCAGACATGTGAGAAGGTTGAAAGGATAAACAGAACCACTCATAAGTCAAGAAGGCATTTGGTGAGGTTGTGTTGATAAAATCGAAGATATGAAAAAATATATAATGGGTATCGTTATGCAGGTAGGTAGACATGCCGAAGACTGGAACAAAATAGTTATGGGATATATTTTATTATGACCTATGTTCATATACCTTTAACAATATGGTCCAGATTTTCTCACACGTCCCTAAAACTCAGAGCAGGAACAACATGGATAATCATACCAAATAATAAGAAAGAAAAATTGTTATGAATATTGCAACCAAAAATAAATTTTGGGTGTTGCACCTTCCAGAGAGGCCGATGGGATTCGAGAAGCTGGCGGCTCCACGGATTTACTCTCAGCAGAGAAATGACGTCCCGCTGGGGAAGCTTCGTGCTGATAATCTTAAAAACCTTGGGAACAATGTCGCTGCTCCAACGTGATTCTTCACTTTCCATTATATCGCCTTACCTGCCAAATCAATTTCCCTTGAAATCTATCCTTTTGAGGCCTAAATTCTTTCTATTATGCTGCTTTGTTTCAGCGAACAGCCGTTGCCCTTCGTCCAGTAATTCAAGGAGCAAAAGCAAAAACAAGAAATGAAATATTTACAGGTTGCGTCTTAATATGGATTATATATATATTTTTTTTTAAAATTTTAAATTTATATTCAATTTGGTGTCATATAAATAAATAAATATGTATGTAAATTAAAGTTTGTGAAATACAAAAATATAAATAAAAAAAATTAAGAATATTATATACCATTTTTAAAATTATTTAAAATATTTTTAGTTTAAAAACAACAAACAAAAAAATATTATACTTGTTTATAGTAATGTTTATAATAATACTGAAAGATATTATCAAATTTTAGTTATTTTTTTCTTTTTAATTCTAATTTCAATTAAATTTGTCTTTGTATATCTTCAAGTGCCTCTATTGGTAATTCATCATTTTCATCATTGATTGAGCCATTATAGTCCCACATCCTTTAGGTTATGATTTGTAATTATTGAAAGCTTGAAATAAAAAACAGTAGATTTGAATATACATACACAAGATTTTTTACTTTTTTGTTATTCAATCTATTGACTTCATAGAATGGATGAAAGCATACTCATTCTAATTTCTTTCACATGCAGAAATATTAGACATACTTATGTAAAATGAAAGTAAATAATATTAGTATTTTAAAATAAATTAATCATAAAATAAGTTTGTAATTCAACTATTATATAACTAAATAAGCAATATTTTACTTGAGATAACACATGGATTGCAATGTCTCTTAATAATGGTGTTTTTGTTCCATAAATCTCTCAAAATATTTTGGGTTCAAAATTTAATTGATCAAATAGAACATCTCAATGGGAAAAATTATTTACTTCATTGACATATTTTGATATTTCCTCCTTGATTTTAGTATGGTCCTCTAGATATTTGGATAAACTATATTCAAATAGGTTTTTCATCCCATGGAAATCTCATCATCTAATCATGGTTTTTTGTGAAACCATTTTGGATTAAGTAGAAATCCAACAAAATGAAGAGAATTGTGAAGCATATTTCATCTTTTACACTATAATTTCAAGCAATATCATGTGTTTCTTGATTAAATGGTGGTGCCCCAGCAGTAAATGTATCTTATAGCATGTCCCTCTTATAATCTAATTTTTCAAACACATCTCACATGCATTGTTCATCGTGATAAAAAAAATGAAGGACTTCAAGAATAGGCCAAGGTGTTAGTAGATCAAATGCTTGTTGCCAAAATATAAATGATCCACTACCGATAATGAGATCAAAATTTTCATCACATGATAGGGTGTTATTACATGGTCTATACATCCATCTCTCCCATCAAGTGGACACCACCATTTGTCTTAATGATTTGTTAACCTTTACAATTCAATCAACTATGATAAAACTAGAGGCAAATCATGTTTATGCACATTTAAGTAGTTGCAAAGAAGCATAATTCTTATCTATGGCATGTGACATAAAGTGATTTACAACAAAATAATTTCTTTTGCATTTACAACTACCACACTAATCCAAAGAAGCTTATTGCACAAATATTTAAAAAATAAGTTCATGAAATGAATTGCACATAGTGTCTAGAAAATGTTTGGATATTCATATTCGATAATTTTTCCTACCAATACATTACTTGAAGCATTATCAGTTATAATTTGCACATTATTTCTCCCTACATGCTCAATTGCTTCTTGAAAAAGACCTACTAGATGTAGTGCATCTTTCACATGACTTAAATTATCATGTGATTTGATAAACATTGTGCCCTTAGAGGAGGAAACAAAAACATTAATTAAAATCCTTTGTGCAATATCAATCCAACCATTTGAAACTATAGAAACACGTGTATATGACCAACTATCTTTAGTGTATTGTAATCTTTCTTCAATGTGTTTCTTCACATCATTTAAAACAATAGTGTGAAGTTTTTCAAAACTTGGAGATACACATCCTTTAGGCACATTATTGACTGTTCTTATAGTCATTTTCCACAAAGGAGACTTAATTATGTTTAATGGCATTTCACAATTGGAAAAATGTCTCAATAGAAACATCTACATTTTTTCTATTAACTTAGCATAAAAAAAATTCCCAATTTGAGATTCATAAATGAAGGTAGAAGAAGTAGATGAAAATGTTGGCCTCCCTGTATCAACACCAAAATGAGATTGAGAATCTTTTGATTTTCTTTGTAGTGATTCAATAGGTTTTCAAGACTCTACAAAAGTAAACTCCTTAATTAAATCACATCTTTGTCAATTTGAAACTTTATTGCAAATAATTATATTTGATATTTCTTTTTGACTTCAAATTCTTACAACTAGACTAAACTTGTTTGTTTTGCAATGTGGGAAAACTCATTGCCTACTTCTAAAACTACCATAATTTCCTTCTAAATAGTTTTTAGTTATTGTGGCAAACTTCCACAACCTCTACTCAAATTCCTTATTTGCTTTGTTATATTTTATGGGGTTTGTGGATTGACTTCTTTGTGATAATAACATGGAAGGGTTTGAACAAACACCATCAATTTTTTTTAATGTTGTTTAAAAATACATATATTTTCAAAATAAAAATATATACAACTAATATATATGTTTCAAAAATATAAAACATAAACACTTTTACTATAAAAAAATAAAATATACATTTGTATAAAGAATCAATTCATGTTTTAATGTTTATTTTGATAGCAATAAAAATAATGATTAATAAGTTAATTGATGGAAGAAATAAACATACCTAAAATGTGATCTTGCAGCAAGAATTATTAACTTTGTTCTTCTTATAAATCTTTCAATCAATTTTTATAAATTTTATCTAATAAATTCAAATTTTTGTCTCAATCTTTTTGTCAGTTTCTTTTAATTAAATTTATATCGTAAAAACATGAAAAAAGGGATATAAAATATAAATATTAAAAAAAAAATTCAAAACAACTTTCTAAATTAATTTAGAAAAAAATTATAAAACATAATTATATATTTTAACTTTAATTATAAAATATATGTTTAAGTGGGAAAAGTGATCTAGATGCAACAAGTTAGCCTAGATCCAACTTTCCTTGGTTCCTTTGTGTTACAAAGATGGTAGATTTGATGTGTGCTTTAATTGACCTATTTGACATAAACCCTGAGAATAAAAGTGTAATTTATCACACAAATGAAAATGAAAACTAATGAAACAATTGTAGATTTGAGAAATGCAAATAGAGGGGAACCTATGTATAAAATTTGAGCCTAAATTAGGGGAACAAGGGCGAGAGCACCCTTGTCTGGAATTGAAGATTTTTGAACACTTGAATCTAGATTTGGAAGGTACAAGTCTTCTCGGTACTTTTCTACAACTTGTTGATGAAATTCTTGGATCTAACCTGCAAAGATGAAAATATGGAAAGTATTGTGTTGTATAGGATTTTTCCTCAATCAAACCCCATTTTTGGTGTTTCCACCTCCACAAACAACAAAAATGATGATGGTAAAGAGTGCTTACCCTTGGTCGAACAAAGGAAAAGTAAACAATAAATGATTGTAATAAATAAATGATCATTGATAATGTTACCTTAGGCATGAAAGCTCTATTGAAGTGATGTCACACCATAGTTTTCTACAAAGATTTGATGATGGATGATTGAATCACTTTGAAGACCTGCAAGAGGTTAGTCCACATAACACAATAAATTATAGTAGCTAGCATGTAGAGGATACGTCACATGTATCTTCATAATAAAAATGTAATAGTACATAATTGATCATGATAGTGCCTAGTTATTCAAATGAGAGGGGAAATTTTGTTTACACATGTATCCCAATTGATCTTATTGGATATAGGCTAACCTAAGGTCATTTTATAATACTTAAGGCCGACACCCAAAATGATAATTATTAAATTAGGACACCTTTAGGACTAGGGTGTCCTTGATCCTATCAAGATGATTTTAGCTCAAAAATATCAAGATGTTAAGGATTTTAATGTTTTTTTCCAATTTGGCCCCGAAATGAACAAATTAAATTAATATAATTAATTCTATAGGAAAAATAAGGTGTCAATATAGTGTGAAATTGTCAAGGGTAACAATTTTATGACACTACATTAAGCCCCCACTTTAGTGGAGGGTATGATCTTATGGTCATAGTCACACTAAAGGAATGGAGAAGATAGGTTTTTTTATCAAAACATTGAAGAGAAAGGATGAAATTCCAAGTTGAAAGATGCAATAGCCCCCAAACTTAGGATCATATCAATCCCCAAGTCAAGATAACATAAAGCAAATATATCATATGCAGTACAAGGCAAAATTTGATCATATATATGACATACAATGAGAATTCAATGGAGTATGCATAAAAGCATAAACAAAGTATACATAAGGAAAACATGATGCATACAAAGAATACACAAAGCATACAAGGAATACACGAAGCATACAAGGAACACACGAAGAAAGCACATTGAATACATGATGAAAACACATGGAATACATGAAGCAAACATGTAAAATAAATTAGCCAACCGTGTGGAATACATGAGGCAAACACATAGAATACATAAGGAAAATACAAGGAAAACATGATACACACATGGAGAAAATAAAACATGCACATGGAACAAACATGGAGCAAACATGAAACATAGAGTATATAACAACAATGTTAGTACACACTATATAAAACTAAAGATTCAAGTCATCAAGGCAAGGATACCTCAATATGTAAGGTTGTCTCAATTACCAAGCATCATCTCTTGAATGCCCAAACAAATAGAGGAATTCTAAAAACATTCAATACAAACAAAGGCCATGCACATTAAAGAGCCCCCATGGACCACAAACTAGCAAGTTGTGTTATGTTAGGTGACCATAGATATGATAAATAAGGATCGCATAAAGCACAAAATTATAGCAAGTCATGTTATGCTAGGTGGCTCATGAGATACACGGATCTACTAGATCACAAGTTGTATTATTCTAGGTGTCCATGTAAAATACAAAATTCACAAGCTAGCAAGCTTCGTTATGCTAGGTCTATGAATAGTGCGTAAATGTCTAATATCATGGTTTTATAATCACGCCTTAGGGAGCACATAAATGTTTAATTTCATGGGGGAAAATTTGATAACCATGCCTTAAGGAACACACAAATGTTTAACATCACGAGTGATGAATTGATAGCCATGCATCAAGGGGCATTATAAACAACACCACCAAGGGGGCATACTAGTAATTCAAAGCTCACAAGATGCTATTGTGTAGATATGTAAAATGGATAGAGTAATATTCCCTCCCTTAAAATGTTAGCATACTTACTATGTTGATATTTTAAGGAAAAGAAGGGGAAGAGGGGATCCTAAAAAAAAATTCACACCTCGAAAACTAATTATCCTTGCCCCCAAGTGTAAAGGAAAGGAAAACCATGCTAAATACTATCATGTTGCTACCATAGATGAAAAATGGTTGCACATAATATTGTACCGCCATGAATGGCAATGAGAACTCACATAGAGCTACAAATGCCACATAGTGAGGAGAAACACCATGGAAAATATCTTATCATTTAAAACAAATAGGTGTATGAACACATGGAAGAGTGCTAGCACCACAATCAAAAAGTTGTTGTATTTTATTGCTCAAGGCTTAACATTCATTGGTGGAATGACCATGCACTCGATGATATGCACAAAAAGAATGATCTATATGGGGTAAAAGCACAAAGTTGTGTCACACTTTTGGCCAAATAAATAGTTCTGAGTGAAATATTTTTGGCTGGAAAGGTTTCAGACGAATAAGTTTCAACTAAAACCATAAGGCCATTTACGTGGCACATAGGTTTCAACTGAATAAGTTTCGCCCGAATCCCAAAAAATTAAATTTTTCCTTTTCCCTCTTTGAAATTGGCTTTTTTAATGTGTGAGGTTTCTATAGAAAGGAGTTTTGGTAGAAACAATTTCTATAATAAGGGTTTCGGTCGAAACCCTTCCTATAGAAACTATTTCTACCAAAATTGTCTATGTGGCATCCTAGTTGGTAGCCAACTTAACTTTTTTCAAAATTTTCTAAAACTTTCAACTTTAGCTAAGCATTTATTTAGTCATAATGATGTTTAAAATGAAAAAGAAAATAATCCTTTTGTAGAGCTCGAAGTGGTGAATTTGAATATGTAATTTTTAAATATTTTGATTAGTTTTATTATATTTTATTTTTTAAATAATGCAAGTAGGCTGTTAAAGTTAAAAAAGAGGTTGATTAGAAATTAAATAAAAAAGTAAAATATATTAAAAAAAAAAATTAAATTATACGGGGCACGTGAGGAGAGAGTCTTCTTCAAAAGGGCATAATTTGTTTTTTGAAAATGATTAAAAAAAAGACAATAGTTGATGGCCTGTGAAAACTATCGAATTCTAACAAGTTTGACTTTAAAACATTATTACGAGAAAAATATACATCAAAATTTGATTTTTTTTTCCATACACAAGATATTGAAGCTACCTATTTGGAGAAAAAAAATTAGGGAGAAATGAAGTATTTTTCAATTTATTTCTTGACGGCCCATGAAGTCACTTTTTTCTAAAATTTTCAGCATTCCAAAATTTGTTCTTAAATTGATAAAAAGTAATGAAAACAATTTTTTTTTAAAATCTAAAAAATTACAAGAATAAACTTCATCAAAAAATCTACATTTCATTAGTTTACATCATTTTGATATTCAAAATATAAAGACCACTTTTATGTGGTCGAAGTTCAGATTTTTTTTGTTGTTGGTTGATTCCTTTATAAAGTGTGACACAGGATTGTGCTTTTACCTTATGATTATGTTTATAAAATTTCTTACGTCTTGGAGGAGGAAGAGTAATCAAGTGGGCTTTGAGAAGCCTCAATAAAATATGCTCTTTCTCGGATAGGGATAAGGAATGAGAAGTTATATTTTCTCTTGTGAAGAAAATTTTGCTTGCTCACTAGAGAAAGTCATAAATACATTAGATGATGGAGGATGAGATGTAGACAAAGGAGGTTGGAAACCTAAACCCCTTTTATCAAGGTACGGTGTAGGCTGCACAAGATCATTAAGTCCTTGTTCCATGTTTTCATTATATCCAAGTTTAGAAAGAACTTTAAATCCAACCCCATAAAGTTTTTTCAACTCAAATGGAGGAGGAGAAGTCTCATCTAAATGATTATTTGTTGAAAGAGGAGTAGCAATATTGGCATGAGAAAATCAATTCTTTTGTAATAATGCAAATCCTTTTTAAGTGTTGAAATGTTATGAGGAGGATCATTGTTAGATTTTTCCAACACATAAGGGATGAAAGCTAAAGATCCTACATTACCATCATGGGTTAATGATGTTTGTGGATTTGTTGATGTAGAATAAGTAGAAGATTGTGCAAATGAAACAAAATATTCCTTAGGTTTAGATTGTGATACTTTATACTCTCCCACAAAGGAGGGTGTAAAATCTAATGAGCCCCAAACATCACCAAAATATGTACTTGAAGATGAAGTGTTATTTGGATCATTGTTTTTTTTAGGAGTAGTTATAGTTTTGAGGTTAGATGGTTAATAAGAGTAATGACAAGATTATGTGAATTCCACTTAAATAACCTTCATCTCTTTAGGCTTTGATGGTGAAATTTTATAAGTTCCCCAATGAAAGAACATGTAAAATATAACAAACCCCAATCATCACCAAAGAGTATAGTTTTAGGTGATTTACTATCATTGGCATCATTATCATTGGATGGTAGTGGTTCAACCTTTGAATATGGAATCAAAGTACTAATAGATTCAAAAATAGGAGTTTTATGTTTTGCTTTGGCTTGTAAACAACTTTCAGATTTTGTGTCTGCTTAACCTATAAACTTTGTTATTATATACACACTTCATCATAAAATGAAGAGTAGACATGACTCCTCTCATGGTGTGAATCTGCAGTCTACCAAGAAGAAAATTATATGAAATAGTGTTAGGAATGACATGGATGGGGGTAGGAAAAATCGTAGGTCCTACCTTAATGTGTAGTATGATTGTACCTAGCAGTTTCCTACCAACATTATCAAATTCATGTATAGAAAGATAATTAGGTTTTATGAGGGATGTATCCATACCAATCCTATGTAAAAGGTCAATGCTACAAACATTAATACCTAATCCATTATCAATTAGAGTATGCCTAATTTCATGATCGTTATTGCATAAAAAAATAATGAGAGCATCATATCAATTTTAGATTTCAAGAGGAGGTAATTCATATTGAGGGAATGTAATGTTCAAGTTTTTTTATTGCATACAATCAAACAAGGCTACTACATCATTCTATCTAATAGAAGGTGACACCACTATCTTCTATAAGGCCTCTTGGAGAATCGTGTGGTATGTAGGTGAGGTTTTAATTAAGTCTCAAACAGATATCTTGATGCGGGAGCATCCAGAAGCATTCTGAACAATTAAGACAGTTGGCAGTAAGTGGCAAAGTACTGAAGAGAGTGACCTTGGAGAATACCGCATTTTACCACATTTGAATATCAGAGGTTGTGGAGCTAGACTTGGTTTCTAGACATAGTTATCTACAACATATCCAAAATTAAGATCATTTGGGTTTGATTATAGAGAGATATCTCTATCAGAAGATTTCATGTTCTTACCTATTTTCACAGAGCGGAGCTAACAATGTTCAAAGAAATATAATTGGCTTGTGAAGAAAATCCATGACTTGTGGAGCCTAAAGGAACATCATTCAATGAAGTATAGGACCTAGCCAATGTTCATGGTGATCCACACAAAGTTCTATGTATTTGTGAAACAATGCCTTATGTTGGGGGCTAACCTATTTGAGTTTGCATGTTACCTTACTAGCTGTTGCAATAAGGCCAACTTGATAATCTTATGAATACTTGTGAAGGATATAAATAAGAGGAGAAGGATTGTTTCTAGGAATGAAGAGGAGGAACGAGATCAATAGTGTGAAGTTATGAAGCACAAAGATGAATTGTTTTGATCCAGAGAAGTTACAAATCAAAGAAAAATGAAGAGTAGAAGTAGGAGTTGATGGAAGAATATTATTGTATGAATTATTTGTGAACATTGGGTTGTGCCCTAGAATCTGTAAAGCCCTTGAGGCATGTGTAATTTGGTTCTAAGTTATCCTATATGAGGAATGAGCTTTGAAGGCTGGGTTTTTCCCTGTTAGGGTTTTCCTAAGATATATCTTGTGTCATGTGTTCATAAATATCTTTTATCTTTCTATTGATTAGCTAATAGCTTTCGTTGCATATTTGTTATGATCATGGAGTTAGAGGATTGGGCTACAAGTTTGGACCATCCTTCATTGGACCCTTGTGCCTTGACTACATCAGATCTTAGCTAGAGTATTACAAAGTTTCTCAACAAGATCATACTCTTCTCCCACATGTTGAGGAAGACGAGGTGTGAGGGGAAGATAAGGTTGAGGAAATGGAATGGAAGTATGGGTGGTTTGTGTTTGTTTAGGTTGTTTGTTGTTTGTTGTTTCAAGTTTTGTATGTGTGAGTAACTACATAATAATGTGGTTGTTGTGATAATTTTTTGTGTATATAATTGTTTTGAGTGAGTTGTTTTGTAAATTTTAGGATGTGACCAGGATATTTAGGTTGGTTTGAAGCACCACCAATAATGAGAGTAGGTTTATTTTATGTTTGAGGAACATGAGAAAGAGGATACATAATCAATTATTGGATTTATAATTTCAATTGAGTTGACTATTTATTGACAATATTTTATCAAATAGGGTATCCACCATGAATGTGGGCTCTTCATCTATGCCTACCATGTTTCCAAAAGGAAGAACATTTGAATTAATAAAGGATTCAATGATTGTATCCTCTTGTACCAAAATATCCTATTAATAGGACCAATCTTGGGAGAGGAACAAGCATGAGTCTCACCATTACATGAAGAATGAAGATTGGGTAAAGTAATGTTAATAAAGGTATCAATGATTGTATTCTCTTGCACCGATATATCCTCATGGGTAGGAAAACTCTTGGTCAATCAAAGGTTGGTGTATATCACTTTTAACAACATGGAATGGGGTTCGAGGTAGTGCCCTGATTTTTTTTGTAGAAGACAAATATTTTTCTATGATTTTTTTTTAAAAGAAGACATATTTCTATGCTCCCTCTTTTTTCGCCTTATTGTGTTTATTGTGGTTTTAGGGTCAAATTGATGATGTACAACAAAATTTGGAAGCTTCATAATAAACTTTCAGAAATAGGATTCAAATTTGAGCAAAGGCTACAAAGAAGAATCTTGCACAGAAAATTGAAGTCAAAATGGATGGATAGGGGCAAGGGCTCCCTAGTCTAAGAGTATAAAGATTTAAAATTTCAAAGATTACATAGTTAGAGAAAATTTTGTAGGTCCTTTTCTGTGAAAATCTAAGTCTAAGGTCTAACAAAGTTCGAGAAATCAATATGCCCTAATTTTGATGATAAGAAGCACATGAAGGCATGAATGAGGGTGTAGAGGAGGAAATTCAACACCCTGAAATGACGTGACCTCAAAGGGTGAATGTTCCTCAACTACCTCAGGGATCAAAGCTCAGGTGTTGAGATAAGAAAAATAGGAGGTTTGATTATGTTTTATGTAAAAATAAAAAGAGAGTTTCAAGGATCGAAAGAGTTGATTGCAAAGGTTCTTTAGACAAACCAGAAAGCTCTCATCCAAGGATGGCAATGTAGTGTGTGGATGTCCCTACGACATGTTGGAGTCTTATATAGATGAAAATCGAGTTTATCATAAAAATTCATAAAGAACCTATTGACTATTTGATCACTAAAATCACTAGAATATGTTGAAATAATAAAATAACAAAATGAATAGAATAACAATAATGAACATAAAATTAATGAATGGAAAGGAAATTATAGAATGGAAAAGAAGGAAGAAAGATGCTCACAAGAGGTCCATGAATGAAGCCTCCCACAAAGCTACAACTTCAACCTACACACATGAAAATGAGAAAATGGTTGGAGTTGTTTTAGGGCTTTTCTTAGTCAAACCCTTGCATAGGTGTTCCCACCTCCATAGATAGCCAAATAGTTAAAGATAAAAAATAATAGATGAGATAAATAAGTAAAAAGATGAGTTAGAGTAATATGATATCAAAGTAACATGATAATGCAATACGAAAGCTATAATTACCCTCATTTAGCAAGTGAGAAATGTTGGAAGGAAGTGAATGCAACCTCCTATCTTGTACAAGATATGACAATAGTGCTAAAGCATTGACGTAAAGAGCCAAAGTGCAAGAGAGTAATAAAAAATGGTGTAGAAGAGCAAGAAGATTGAAAAGAGTGCTTGAGAATGAGAGCTAGATCAAATGAGAGTGAAAGAATATGCAAAATTGAGGATTTGGAGGGAGTATAGGCATGCAAAGAGTTGTTTTGACGTGGTTGCGAGTTGTAGAGATATTATACTTTGTGGATAAGAGGGAAGTGTAACATCCAAATGACTATGCAATCAAGAATCTTTTTGAGACATTCACGTGATGTGTAGATGTCTATGTGGCATATAGTTGTCTACAACAAAAAAATACTTTAACAACTAGGAATGAATGAGTTAAGGACAAAATTAAGGTTAGGTAATGGGGATATTGCATTATTGAATTCAATCGATCTAAAGGAGAGGTTTATGCAATGTGAAATTGCATAGGATACATTTTTTAGCATTACAAAGGGATTTTAAGTATTCAAAGGAGTTGATAGATGAGATCACTTGCACACATGAGTGATCCCAGGTGGTAGAAGGTAGGAGAAAGTGTTGATAAAACATATATGCCAATGGAATGGTGTAAGAATGTGTTTAGATTTATGTTTTTTTCAAGGAACAAAGTATTTTAAATGCTTTATTTTTCCAAAGTAAATAAACAACATTTGTAAATGAAAATGAAATAACTCAAATATAAATCCTTAAACAAGGAAAATCAAATCTAAAACTATGCAATTAAATCCAAAATATATTTCAAATGTGATCTAAATTGAATTTATCGAAGTATTTAATGAATAATGAGTGCACAAATGCTTGATTTGGAAAATGAATCAAATGCATATCAATAATAGGATATTCAAATAACCTAATGCTTGATTAGATTACAAAATTTATGCTATGAAAATTAGAAAAAATGCAAGTGTAGGATATGTCAGGTTCACCAAAATGTTAAGTGGGAAAAGTGATCTAGATCCAACAAGTTATCCTAGATCCAACTTTCCCTCTTTTGGACTTAATATTACAACACAAACCAACTAGGGTTTGATGATTCACTAACAACCTCAAGGGAGAGCCAATCTACTAGGGTTTTTGTTCCTTTGTGTTACAAAGAGGGTAGATTTGATGTGTGCTTTAATTGACCTATTTTACATAAAATTTGGGTTAAAATGTAATTTATTGCACATACAAAAATAAAACCGACAAAATAGTTACAAATATTAGAAATGAAAACAAAGGGGCACTGTGTATTTGAGCTTAAATTGGGGGGACAAGGGTGAGGTCACCCTTGTTTTGAATTGATGATTTTTGAACACTTGAATATAGATTTGGAAGGTATAGGTCTACTTGATACTTTTTAACAACTTGATGTTGATGAAAGTTTTAGATTTGACATGCACACATGAAAAGAGGGGAAAAGGTTGTGATGTATAGGAGTTTTCCTCATCCAAACCTCAGTTTTGGTGTTTCCACCTCCATAAATAGCAAAAATGATGATGGTAAAGAGTGCTTACCCTTGGCTGAGTAGAGGCAAAGTAAACAATAAATTATTGTGATAAAAAATGATAATTGATAATGTTACCTTAGGCATGAAACCCCTGTCGAAGTGATGTCACACCATTAGTTTCCACAAAGATTTGATGATGGATGATTGAATTTCCTTGAAGATTTACAAGAGGTTAGCCCTTATAACACAATAGATTTCTATAGCTAGCATGTAGAGGATAAGTCACATGTATCTTCACAATAAAATCATAATAGTGCATGATTGATCATGATGTGCCTAGTTATTCAAATGAGAGGAATAACTTGTTCACATATACATCCCAATTGAATTTTTTGGATATAGGCTGACTTGGGGTCATTTGACAACATTCAAGGCTGACATCCAAAATGATAATTATTAAAATAGGACACCTTTAGGACTAAGGCATCCCTACCTCTATCTAGGTGATTTTAGCCCAAAATTCTTGAGATGTCAGGGATTTTAATGCATTTACCCAATCGAACAAATTGTTAATATAATTAATTTTATGGAAAAAATATAGTGTAAATATAGTGTAAAATTTTCTAGAGTAACAACTTAATGACACTACAATTTAATAAAAATAAAAATAAAAAACTTAACAAATATCATTAAAAAAATAGAAAAATAAAATATTTTAAAAATTAAAGTAACTTCATATGAAAAAGTTTTGGAAGTTTTTTGAAAAAGCTAAACATAAATGAAAGACTAAGTTTAAAAAAAATAAAAATAAAAAATGATTCCTAATAACTCCCTTAAAAAAGGGAAAAGGCCAAAAAAAATTGTAGAAAAAATATTGCATACTGGAAACAACAAGAAATGGCACACCAGACTTAAGAAACAACTATTTACAATGAAAATTGTGTTTGGTCTATTATAATGTGAAATAAATCCTTTTTGTCACATTTTTGGTAACAAAGCTAGAGTGGAAGTCATAACCTTCCCCACTCTAGGGAGTCTCCATCAATGGAGGTTCAAATTTCCCTAGTTTTATTATAAATAGTGATGGGGAAAGCTAAGTCTAGAAGACTTTTGCACGAGTTCAATAAAAGGGTTTTTGAAGTTTTTTCTAGGTGTGGGGTCACTTTGCAAAACAAAGAAGATTCAAGGGTTTATTTTCAAGGTTTTTTTTTTTGTAGCCTAGGGTTTTGTCATTTTTTTCCATCCACTTCTAGGGTTGTAGCTCTAAACAATTGGAAGGTGAGGTGAGTGTGAGGAGGTGGTGCATACAAAGAAGTTTGTGAGGTGGGATCCTAGATATTGAAAAGGCTTAACAATAGGTCCATGCTAGCTAATATATTTTCCTCTTCATCTTTCTTTTTGTTCTTTTTTCTTTGCATCCTCTTCTTATGTAGCATATGTAGTCGAAAGCATATTGAAACCACATTTGAAAATAAAAAATAAAATTATCAAATCTATGGAGGAAAACCATCTAAGGCAAGTAAAAATTTATTTATCAAAAAAAAGTGGAAAATGGGTGGGGTAAATACAAAACAATATTGGAGTATTTTAAAACCTATAGTATCTCAAATGAAACTAGAACAATAAAAAAATAGGTGCAAAGGGGAAAAACTTTTGCTTGCATACAAAGGTCAAAAACTTATTCAATTAATAATATGACATGAAAAGTGGGAGGGAAAGTTGGGAGGGACCTTGGGGAAGAAGAATATTTATATAGTGCCATCTCAACTCCTCTTGGGCCCTAGTTAGAACATTTATATGTACAATAGTTGCTAAATATAAAAAATAGGGTAGAACATATGGAAGTAAGAGAACAAGAAAATGAATACAAGCTTCATGGTAACATGGTGATAAACCAAGCTTTAGTAGAAGAAAATAGAGTGCTAAAATAATAGGTGGAGACACTACACATGGATATAAAAGCACAAAAACATGAATGGAAATCCTTAACACATGCATGGAAATCCATAAAACAATTAGCAAAACCAAACATAGGTGTGGTAAAACTAAAAATACCAAAGGGTGGAACACAATCCTTACTAAAAGCAAGAGCTCAAGGGATATAAGATAAATGAATTAATGGGGAAATCAACTCAAAGGATGTCAAAGCACATATTCAAGTAGTTAAAATCCCAATTGATGGGATAGAGGAGATAATGGAAAAGGATAGTGAATCACAAACAAGAGAAAATAGAGCAAGACAAGAAAGAGAAAAATAATAATTATTAGAAGGCTAAGAGATTAAAGAAAAATCAAGAGAGTACCTACAATCTTACAAGTGATTTTCTAAGGGACAAGTTACATTGGAGGGGATAAGTCAACCAAGCATCAAGGGTTGGGAAATTAAGTGGAGAAGGTATTAAGTTGATCAAAGTTTCCATAATAAGTATAGAAGACAAATTGTAGCTTCTAAGAAAAAAAAGACTTTTGAAGGCTATTGATTCTTCTTAATTGAAGATTTAACCTCATTTCAAGAAGAGGCAAGAAGAGTGGTATTGGCCAAACTAAGAGTAGCAAGGGATAAAGGTAAAAGAGTATGGTTACAAAATGAAAATTTGTCATCACTAATTTTAATCCCAAGACACAAAAAAACAACAAGAAAATGGTAAAGGGAAAATAAGGTTAACAAGGATAATTACATATGTAACAAAGTGAGAATGAACAACAAAAAGTAAAAAAAAAATGACTTGAGCCTTTTTCCCCAAGACAAATAGCAAGTAGGGCCCCTCAAGAGCACTTAAAACTAGTTTTTTTGAGCTATAAATGTGTGATATAAGAGGGATTCACTGCACACGGGTCTCTCCTTTCTCGAGAGATCACTAGGGAATGAACTGCCCTTATACACCTCAAGACAACAAAAGGATAAAGTACTAAAGATATAGTTATGTTTTAGAAGGGTCAGAGATCCTGAGAGAGCCAAATCATAAGTATTATGTCCCAAAAGAGAGAGCTCTCGAGCAGAAGACGTCAGCGTGAAACTAGGATGCCAGCGTGACACGCTGTCATCTAAAAGTCATGTTGGCATCCCGAGCGACAAAGGACTCAGGAACTCAACAAACAAAGAGTAATTCTACTCTCAGACTCATAAATGATATAACATAATTATTAACCTAACCAGAAAGCCAAATATTGAAGGAAATACCACAATACTTGGAGAGAGCTTACCCCTTTCTCGAATGATCGAATCTTCGCTCCAAGTTCCTTTTTTGTAACCTACACACAAGAGATCAAGGAGAAAGTTGTTGGGTGGTTGTATAGGGGTCTGACTTAGTCAAATTCCCACCTCCATGGACAACCAAGTCAGAAAGGAAAGCTAAGCGTGTGATGAAAGCAATACTCGCTTGAGGAGTAGAACCAACACCATGATAAGCGTGTGGTGAAAGCAAGACTCACTTGAGGAGTAGAACCCACACCATGATAAAGTAAAAAAATGCTTGTGGAAAGAAAGTGATGAAAAAAAGAGAAAGAGCATTACCCACGGGCCAAAGCCCTCTCCGGAGCACACAGACGCACCATTGAGTGCTTGCTTGAGAGTTGTTGCTGTTGGAGGGACCTTAGTCCAGCATGGCTTCGCTTGTGAATGCATTGCTATCAAAGGAGAAGTATCAAAGCTATGGTTAAAGCAAAACAATAACTTGAGTGATGTCTTCCAATCTTCCAACCTCCAAATGAGAGGCAAAAATAGGTTCTTATGCTTGTAAGGGCAGCAAAGAGACGTTACTTTCAGAATGTAACCACTATGATACGTGTCACAGGGGTTATCCTTCCAGATTCCACATTTTAGATTCAAGAAATAGACGGGATGCTAGTGCATCACGTGGACGTCTACGCATCGTGCAGTTGTCCAAAGCCTATATTCTCATAAAACACTTTTGTCAGGCTTCTGCTGCTCAACCACTTGTCCTCCTGAAGTCATAATCGCAACATTTTGACTAAGGGGGGGTATTCCATTAATGTTTTGGAGTGTCATAAATGTTAGGAAAGAATGTGGAAATATTGAATTGCCTCTAGGTGCATTTCTACAATATTACATTTTTCTCCCACTTTAGTGGACTTGATTTTGAAAAAATCAGCCTCACTAAAGTAGAAAAGAAAAATTTCACCTAAACCTTCAAATTTTACAGATTTGCATGTCAACAAGAAGAGACCATAGTGGCTATCATAGTCAAACTAACTGGGATTGAAGATGCCCCCAACATCTGAGCTCGATAGACAACATCTAAGCGGTTGTGAATTTGTTGAATGTTTCACCTGTAAAACTCAATGTTTAGGTTAGCTTCAAAAAATCAAAAGAAAGCTACCATGAAGAGAGGACTGGTCAAGAAAAAAGTCGTCAATTCAAAAGAAAATATGATCAAGAGATGACCTTATGCCCTCTCCTGAGTTTTCCCCCAACTTAGTGGGGTGAATTCAGAAGAAACCAGAGAGCCACAATTCCTAGGAAAATGGGCCCTGGGGGGCCTATATATACCTAGGTGGGACCCTAGAAGGGTCATTTTCACTATTCACCACGAACAAATTATTGACTTTTGTGAGAGAAAAGTCAGCAATATGCCTAGCAAGAGAGAGTATGAGGAGCCGAGGTTGGAGCAGCTGTGTTGGGACGTCGTCGAGGGTCATGAGGTGGACCAGGTAAGTCACAAACTCTCATTTTTAGCAATTTTTTGTTCATTTTTTTGATTTTTTCTAGCAGTGAGGTGCATAGGCGTCTTTTTTGTGTACC